>JAADYJ010001167.1:0-10349 GCA_023338205.1 Halophytophthora polymorphica
CCTCACTGCGCTCAAGCGTGATGGCAAACCGCTGAACGATATCGCTGAACTGGTCCAACAGGTGTAACGACACAGGCGCCGTGGAGGCCAGCAGTTGCTCGTACACGTCCGTGAGGCGGTCGCACACGGGACGATGCACATTGGCGACCTTGGGGTCGGCGTCCTCGCAGCACGACATCGCATCGTCAAGTACCTCTCCCAGCGTCTGACCCAAAGATGCGACCTGGTACCGGTGCACATCGGCTACGATTTCCGTGGTTGCGTCTTCCGCTTCACCTTCGGGGTTAGCCGACGCCTCTTCTTAGTCCGTCAGCGCTGCCATCTGGTGCACGACGTCGAGTAGGGTGATCCTCTCGGCGGGGTCGGTGGCGCACATTCCCTGCAGTAGGTGCCACTCGTCGTCGTCGATAAATGGAGGCTTGGTGTCGGGCAGCGGCATTGCTTTTGAAGAGTTTAGCAGCACGCGATTAGAGTCATTCATTCGTGTATCCACGATTAGTTTGAAGCTTTCGGCTCCGAAACCCAGCACGTCATTTGGTCGTGAAGGCACTGTGATACAAGCCACCAGTTCTGTGTGTTCGCTTGCGTTTTTACTCCCGTCAGGACCACGGCTAACCGACTCGTTTGATGTGGAGGTGTGAATGAGGCCCAGTCCACTCAATAGGCCTTTATCCTCGTCCCACCCCGACATCATAAAATGATTGAGACCCAGGCACCGATGAACGAGGCCTCGATCATGTATGTAGAGAATGCCGCGTGCGCAACCCAGTAAACGTATCCACTTGAAACCGCCGTCATCAATCCGGTTTCTCAACTCATGAACCACAAAAGGTGTATCGCCCACATGACATGCACCGTGAAAATTGCGCACGTGCGGATGGTGTAGTCCAGGCCACACAGCGATCTCTTGCAGACACGCCTCCTCTCCTCTTTGAATGGGAACCGCCAAACCACCAGACCACCCCAATTCATCTGTAGCAAACCATCCTGGTACAGTAGTCGGCACAATGCCAGAAAGTCGCACCACCGCGTCAAAGACCATCGACATAATCTTGAGCTCCTGTGGTGTAAGAGTGCCACCATACCGTTCTGCGCCATGCTTCAATAGCATCAGGATCTCCAACTGCTGCCGTTCGTCGCCCAATTCGGCACACAGGCGGCCTTCGTCACCAATGAGCTCTTCGAACCACTGGGCCCGCTCGTCACGCTCACCGCGTATTTGTTGGCACCACTTCTTCGCCATGCTGGAGTCGCGTGGGTGCCGTACTTCTAGTGCGGAGGCGCTGGCCTGCTCCAAAATCCGAACGACGGCCCCCGTTCGTGCAAGCTTGATCAACAGTCGAGGTTCGCGTGAGTACTAGTAGACCAGAAGATCTCGTAGCAGTTGAACACCGCAAATTGCAATGGTCCCGCTGGTTTTCCCAGCGTGGACCGTATCCCGCAACTGCATCACCAAGTGGTCTCCAAGCAAATATTCCGTTCACGCTAGACCGCGCTGGGACGAGTGCCACCGACTGCCCCACTTCTCGTAAAAGTCTTCGTTCCCACTCCAATAGTGCTGGCCGTCGATCAGTTTTATCTTTGCGCGATGTTCTAGTCACTCTTGTCCTGCCCACTTGAGTCCTCCACGTCTTGTTCGATTATGATCGCCCTTGGGTAGTGAACCCAGGCAACCAACACACGGAGGAGTTCGCATTTTCCAGGAGGAATGGATCCCCTTGAATCACATGTGGTACGTATCAGATCCTCATGCACAATGCCCCCGTGTGATGGCTTCGATACTTTAATCTACTCCCACCGGCTCCCTTGCGATTTGTCCCCTCCAACCACCCTCGCAGACTTCTGCGTGTCCTTGCAAACAGCGATTGTTGTATCGGAAGGGCAAAACTTCGTAAACAATCAGTACCGACGCCGGGTCAATCTTCCGATGCGCAGATCGTCGTCTAAGCGTTCCGGCAACATACACTTGGTTTGCGAGCCCGAATAATCGCCAACTATTGGTATGCCTGCCGCACGGAATTGGAGAACACGCTCCACAGACCATTCACCAGCCGACTTGCAGCCGCAACACTTCGAACAGCGGCTCACATTCCTGTAAATCCATCCCCGATCAAGCTCCGCTCACGTGATGCAGATTGATTGGCTCTTGCTTTCCACCGTTGACCATGTACATCCTCTTTCCGCCTGCTGCAAAAGTAGAGTTTGTTGCGACTGAGCGCCCAGAGATCTCCGGCGTGCCAGCGTAGCGACTGACACTAGCGGACGGCTTGAGCTGCACTTACTGCCCCATCATCAGCTTCATATTCGGGTACTAGTTACTGAAATGCATGTCTAAATCTGGTAACTCTTCCATGTCCAGCGAGCCTACACGTCGTCCACTATAGAGGGCGGATGCGTTCACACTCAGCGGTCAGTGCGCATCACCACCCGCCACTACGATCGACTCTTTGTCGTCTACTGCACAACGCAGCAGCGGCAGGTAGCGTTTGGGTGTACCCGACGCGAGCTCCACCACGGGTGCCTTAGTGCGCAGATCCACCAACCGCAGTTCGCCACTAGAGCGCTGCACCACGACGCTATGGCAGTCGCTCAACACGTGGACGACCAGCACGGAGCTCGCTGGGAAATCCCCTCGCACAATTTGCTCCCACTTGTAGCAGCGGAGAGGCACCCGTCCCACCCCAGCGCGCAGCTCTTCGTCCCATTGATAATCAGCTTGCCCGAGTCGTAGAACGCTTGAGCACGTCGCTGTGAATCTTTCGATCGGTGCGTGCTGCACGCCGTCCTGCACGGCGGCACCAACGTATGCAGCGCCAGAAGGGTTCCCACCAGCGATACAAACTTCCTCGGATCTGCCACGTCCCTAGCCATAGTCCAATACTCAGACAAGTCAAACGATCTTTCGGTGATATTCTGTTGTCAGCGGGGACCACCAGCTAGAGCCCTCACCATTTCGCCGTCCACGGGTGCTCGAACTCCCAGGTCTGATTGCATCAGAACACTAGTAGGAGAGGCCGGCCATCCATAGAAAACTATGCGTGCCGCGAGGCGCCGGTCCCAAACAAGGCGCTGAGAAGCCAGCCACGCACCTCCTGGCACTCAGGATACAGCGAGAAGCACCTGCTGTCCTGTCATTCGCCCATTCGCCCATTCGCCAGATCGCCACAGTACCGCTGCTCGTGGACTCCGAGTCCGAAATGGAATGCTCTTGGCGCGTTGTTCACGCGTATAGGCCAGCACATCCAGCTCCTTCACGGGCTGCCACTACAGCGATGTAATGACCGAGTCTAGCTTGATGTTCTGCAGCTCTATGGTATGCTGGATGGGGGCTGCAGTGGCGGAGACGCCCGTGTTTGCCATGCCAATGACGGTTAACTGGCTGCCTGCGCTGAGAACATACACAACGATGCAAGCGTACCAAACAAAACACGAGGATGACGATTGCTCCGCTACCACAAACAGCAGGAGCAACAGACATACACCCCGTGACGGCAAGGCCAGTGGTCCCTGGCTGCAGTGTGAGCGCAGTGAATCGGCTGAGCGTGCGCAACTTCTGGTCCTCTACGATTTGAGGCGCCTATACATTCCAAACAATTGCATGGGTGGTCTGCGCAACATGCGATGCCCCTCGCGAAAGCAACCACAGCGCTAGCGTTATGCAATAGAGTACCAAACAACTGGAGAGAAGCAGCTGGACGAGTTCTAGACGATCTTGACCGTGTGCACTCCAGACAAAGTTGGTTTCGCGCCGCTCCACGAACGATACCCAGTTGTTTGTGGCCGCCAGACGCAGACGCGGTCGGCGAGAACAATCCGCCTCGAGAGCTGTCTCCAGCGCTCTTCTTCCTCTTGTCGTCGTTTGCGGTATGATTTCGTTCTGGTTGGTGGCCGAGACACGCTGAAACCGTACCGTGAAGGCTCTGTTTTATGCCGCGTATAACCAGAACTACTGGGCTTTACTGTGGTCGGGACGGTGAAGTCGCCAGTTTAGAAACTCCAGAGAAGTGAGAAGTTGGAGGTGTCGGATAAATACTGACGGCGGGCTGGCTGGAGCGCTGCAACACCGCTATGCTAGCTTATAGCCTACATGTAGCCCGCTGAGCCGATTCCTTCCCAGGCCATCGTGGACATGTCATTGCCCAAATCGTCCACAGACGTCTCATAGTAGTTGATGCTGCTAGAGTTCCGCCTCGGGGTGCTGGTGCGGCGCGGTGCTTCAGCGGTGCTCTTCTTGGCGCGTTTGTTTTTCGCAGCCTTTGTGGCTGTGTCGGCTGAAAACATAAACAACGCACCGCATCAGAATCGTTGGTCAGGGGGTCGATTCAAACGTTTCAATGTGCAGCTGCCACTCCCCACGATGAACCACATACCTCGTCGTTGTGCTGTGGTCTTGCCCTTCTTTCTGCCAGCACGGGCGGCTGCTTTTCCCTTGAGGCGGCGAGCAGGAGCAGGAGGGCCGTTGACTTCCGCTTGCTGGGCCTTGCGTGCGGCGTCTCGCTTACGTTTCTGGGACTCCGTTCTACGTATGGCGAGCCGGTCCGAGTAGGACTTCCTCATCCTGTTTGTAAATGAACAGACAGCAAAGCGATACGCGGTCCACGAATAAGCCCGACAGCCCTTACCGAGAGGATTACACAGCACCAAGCAGCGCGGCGTACCGAGTTCCACCAAACATTTGGTTGTAGTTGACGTTGCAGGACATGTCCCCGCGCAGGTCCTCCACGCACACAAAGTGCTCGAATTCCTTTAGGTCGGGTCGCACGACTGGTGGGCGATTAAAAGAAGGCATTGGCTAGAGAAAACAACAATAACGCAGCAAACGTAAGTGGCTCACATGTCAGCTTCCAGAACGATTTCGGTATAAACCCCCAGCACTCGCAGCTGGCATTGTCAGAAGTGAGCGTTGACACTTGCTCATCTTTGAACGCACCTCGTTGTCCGAGATGTCTTCGACAAAGTCGGGTTCGTCTGGCACGGCGGTGTACTCTTCGTACTGTGACATATTCAGGTACGGATTCTCCAGATCGCTGTCAAGGATCCAAAGACAAACAGTGAAGAGTCATTACGTTGCAGTGAGTGCAATGACCCAGCAGTATGGCAGAGATCTCCAGGTGTAAGTCCGCGTACTTGTCGTTGAACCCAAAGTTTGACGTTGAGTTCGGTTTTCCTTCCGGACTAGAGGCCAAGTCAATGACCCGATCTCTTTTAGACTCGCCTGTGAACGTTGCACAACAACACCCACGGCAGCATGTTAGCCGTAGACCACAATGGACCACAGGAGCGCCAGTGCAACACGGTTCTCGCCTTCGTACCTTCTCCAACTGGGGTATCGCAGATCTCACACCGAGTGACCTCGGAAGGGTTGAAGTTGGTACACACGGAGCACTCCCACTCCTGCACTGGGACACTCGGGGTATTTGCCGTAGCTCTTGGTTGTTTGCTTTGGCACGCTTCACAGCAAGACGAGCTCAACTGGTTGAGGTTTGTACATACGTTGCACTCCCACGTTGAATCGGATGCTCTTGCCGCCGAGGTTCGCTTGGTATCACAAGCTTTGCACTGTAGGTAGTTCTCTGGGTTTACGTGTGTACAGATGCTGCACGTCCACGAGGTTTCGGAAGAGCGCTCGCTTCCCCATCGGTTAATATCGCAGGCCTTGCACCGGCTGCTCTCTGGCGGATTCATGTTAGCGCACACATCGCACTCCCACACAGTCCCGCATCCGATTCGTCTGGTATCGCAGGTCTTGCATTGCACGCTCTCTGGCGGATTGGGGTTGGTGCATACATCGCACTCCCACGTTGCCTCCGAGGCAGTAGAGGCAGCAGCTTTAGATGAGAACCGAGTGGAATCGCAGGTCTCACACTGAGTTCCACCTGGTCCATTGAGCGCTGTACACACGTCGCACTCCCACGTCGATCCCGAACCTTGGACACGGTCAATGGCACCAGTAGCCTCCCGACTTCTGCGTCGTTTCAATCTGCGCGTTGACGCACCGACGTCCTCATCCTCCGAGTCGCTGAGATCCAGTCCAGCGCTTGCTAGCTTGTCCTCGATCGCCCGCTCCTCGACGTGAACTTTGCTTGCAGGCATAAAGCCTGGAAACTGCGGCCGTGCTGGCGACGGTGGCGGAGATGAAGACATCTCTTCCGGCTCCTCGTCCGTTTCCGGCACCCCGAAGCCAATAGACGCGCCATTATCTTCTGCATCGCTTTGGCTCACGTTTAAGCCTTCTGGTGCTAGAGGATCTGCTGACGCGAAGATGCCTACGCCAGCTCCCAGCAGACTGAAGCATGGCTCCTCCACCTCCATCGTCGGGTCATCCTCGCCAGCATCAACCTGCACGTCCTCCACTTGCCGTCGATCTCCCTCCTCCTCCATTGCAGCAACAGTTGCCACTACCGGTGGGCTTGTTCCTGTCATTTCCGTCGTGACTTGAATCTTGATCGTTTCTGTATCATCTCCGCCACTCGCACGTCTCGAAGTCGTCACACCACCGCGCACAGGCCGCGTTCTTCTGCACCTCCTATTCACTGCCAACCTCGGTTCCCGCATCCAAACGGGTGCGCTACTGTTGGCGTCAGGTTTTGGCTCCCGTGGGGGCGCCGAGCTGAAGAACACGCCCGCCGCCTCTCGATACACGGGCCCCGAACTGCCGGAAGCCGCAGGTGCCTTCGCTTCTGTTCCTGCCTCCACTTCTTCCGCTCGCTGCTGGACCGCGTCCGGCCGCTTGTTGTCGCAGGCCATGCAGCGGTCGTCGCCCGGGACATTTACCAGCGTGCACAGCGGGCAGCTCCACTCCGTGGCCGAGGCATGTTCCCCCTGCTTGCGCGTGCGCGCCATTTTGTCGTTGGCCTTTTTCGACATGGCACCAAAACAAGCTGCAGATGGCGAGAGTTCTGATTGGACGAAATTTGGCACCACCAATCAGACGCGAGCTCGCCGCAGCGATTTATGGAGACTTTGAACAACAGTTGGTTGGCCCTACAGATCTGCTAATGCAAGAACAGCGCGTTGACCAAGAACCTTATGTACCCGTGGCATGTAATGTTTGAATGCAAGGCATCGAGCGTCGCTGTATTGTGCGCGGATCACTGCGACTGCGGGGACCCTGATGTGATTGACTCAACATCCTCGGTGTTCTGCGTGTGGAAATCTCGTCGGACGTTCATCCAGCGACCATAACTTTAGCGGCACCAATCTCGAGGAGAAACCGGTCATGGTGTGTGTGTGGATGGTGCAGTCCCTTTACTCTTCGAGGTGGAGTACTGGCTGAATTGGGGATGGCGCTTCTTTATTGATGATGGCCACTACCCACTCGTAGACAGCCACTACTGCATACTTCTGCGTGTTGTCTGGGTTGCATGAATTGCTACGTCCAAGCTTACAAGTGGTCACTAAAAGTAGATGGTAATACCAGGGTCGCTGCTTCGACCTCTGGCGAAATTACCAGGACTACTCGTACTTGCATGAGTTTGTCAGACGTGCAGGTTCGGGAGCATGAACGGTGGAATATACTATGCGCTTGACTTGATCATCGACGATTCTTCAGGTACCTTGACCTCGTCAATTGTTTGAAGTGCCGCCTTCAGCCAGGTTGACGCTAAATTGCATTGTATGACTCTGGCAACGATCCCCAGAATACTGCAAGGTCGAGGTGAGCATTGAATAACATCAACCGCTATCTTTCGCAAACCACAAAACAATACCTCTCCCTACCACCACTGCTGGCTCCAACTGGTAGCACTTGCAAGAGAAGGCGCTTGCGTCGTAGAGCCTACCAGCACCGTGTACACGGAAGAGAACCTCCATATGCCCTTGAGATCACATACATGTTTCTTTCGGGGCAGAACGGCACTACGCCAAGTAGAGCTGGGCCTTTCGCTCAGCGCATGTGATAGCAAACGCGAAGATGGTCGAGATCGCATTCCGGTTCAGTTGACGGAGACACCAGCGAGATTTCATTTTCCCCTTTGACAACTCTGAGGTGCGAAGTTCGGGAAATATGCTCAGGAAAGCTGTCTTGCTTCTCATTGCGAGCGGCGACTGTGCCGCTGCGACCTTCTCGCGGCCATGCAACTTGATGGTTCGGATTATCCTGCACTTTGGGCTGCTAGTGCTTTCGGGATTGAGATCGCGACGAATTGCATGGCTCGGTAGACGATCAAGATTTATCGAAGAATCGAGATCGCCGCCCGCACCAATTGCACCTGCACCAGATCCCCGTCTAGTGCCCAGATACGAAATCCACGCAAAACCGGTGGATTGTGCCCATAAGTGGTATACCTGCTCAAGTCCCTCGCCGAGCAAGTCAATCGTCAGATACTTGTTCTTGAGATCACCATAAGAGCGGTCATGGCTGCATGGTTGCAGTCCGCCGCGCTCAACCCGATACTAGTCCAACGACAGCACCAACGCATCCACCCACTCACTATCCCGTTCATCGTCCAGCATCTTCACGCCATAATGGTATCTTGGGAGAACAAATTCCGAACATTGCTATCCCGTCGTGGTGACATAATGCTTTGGCGCCAGGTACACCCGCGCCCCCGATTTCACGTCGAATTCACGAGCAGCTTCTACAAGGCTCAAAGAAGGCTGGAACAAGTACCGACAAGCTTCGCTTTTGGATTGCCATCATCCCGGACATCAACGACGACTTCGGCGACTTCTTTGGATAGGTTGGTTGTGAACAGACATAGTCATCGTACCGAGGGCCGTGCCCGAGATTGTCTGGAGAAAAATACGTACGCCAGCCACTGCCACTCGGAATGGCGAGATTCTGGTGTGGTCCAGGTGCTACTGGTAGTCAAGTCAGCTCTGTTTGTCGCCTGCGCCACAGCGAACGCCGAGCAGAAAGCTTCCATCTTCCAGAGACCACGGTATCCACTCGAGCTGCGTTAACGTCGCCCCAAATCACATTCTGCATCATTTGCGCAGCACTAGCAAGCCATTCATACGCGTCCTGGATGCCCTTGGTTCCTCTTTCGTACAACGGCAATACCGTCTCCCAGACCTGGACGCTGCTGAACGCAAGCATGCCTTCCAGGTGCTGCGCCATCTCTAGGTTCACCTCGGCTCTCTAGGAATTCACGCCAATGGACTGGGGCACAAGCATCACATAAAATGGGATCCGCGCTGCTCGACGACTGGCTTGCTCTGCACCAGACAGCTCTCGAATCTCACAAGCACTCACTTGGCAAAGAGCTGCCCTATTAGCCCTCACTGACGAAGCGTCATCCATGCTATAACCCACCCGAAGCGGAACTCAAATATCCACGGGTGTGGACCACTGCGTGGCGCCCTGTAACGAGCGACCCTCGTCAGTGCATCGTTGTACGCAAGACGATTGGGGTGCTCGTCCAGGAGACAGAAGACACCTTCGAGCAGGTAGACCCGGCCATCAATAGCGTGGTCAACAGCGTGGTCTGCCAAAGGCTGCGATCCTAGAATGCCGATCAGAACACAGCAGTGTCTCCAAGGTCGCAACGAGCATTCGGTCAAAATCAAACAGGCGCGTGTACTCTTGCCACAAGAACTTCTCGGCTGCAGGGTTCACGTGCGCCACCACAGCCAGCAGCGCGAGCGCCTCCACCTGGTGTTGGACAACGAGAGGGTCGCCATCAATCTCGAGGCCCTCAGCATTAACGCCGATAGTCAGAGCTGGTGGATTCCATCTCAGGATCAGCACCAGCGACTCGACCATGAAACCTTCATGCGCATTCTCGGCTCATCCCTTTGTCAGCCAGTCCGAGTCAAAGCACGTCAAACAGAGGATCTTATCACCGTAGTTCATACCAATTAGCGTCGTCGATATTTTCGTGGGATGTAGCCTTCCACGCGCCGCTGCCTGCAGCGTTACCCGCACCGCAACTCGTCCCGAGTCGACGGCGGGTCTGGCGGTGGAGGGGTCTCCGGCGAAGCTGCAGGAGTCGGTATCCGGCTGAATGCCAGCGGAAACCATTGTGGAGGTGGGCAGTCCGTAGAAGGTAGCGGCGGCCCGATCTCGGCCGGCCAGGAGGACACAAACGTAGGGACGATGAGTAGTTCGCTTGGCCAGACAGTAGGGACGGGTTCGTCACTGGGTTTGAGCCGGCGCACGGCAGCTTGATATGGGGCGCAGGTCGCGAGGTGAGCGTCCACCCGGCCCACGTTGCCGCGCGGGTTGAACGTCTCGGTACAATGACTGCACGTGATGGCCTCCAGCATCCTGCCGCCCCCGTGGCATAGCTTCCAAGCGACGCTGCAGGGTGCGCCAGGACGCTTCGGCGGCGCACGCGCCTGCGCCTTTCGGAGGCGCTCAGCGTTTCTGACGTTCGCCAGAACAGACGACTTCGCCTTGGTTTTGA
>JAADYJ010001168.1:0-10339 GCA_023338205.1 Halophytophthora polymorphica
GCACAAGCTGGACATCACGAGCGTGGAGGACTACGAGCGCCTGGCCACGCAGGAGAAGGAGTACTTTGCCACCATGATCAAGCAGGTCAAGGACAGCGGCGCCAACCTTGTCATCTGCCAGTGGGGCTTTGACGACGAGGCCAACCACCTGCTGCTGCAGAACGAGCTGCCTGCCGTGCGTTGGGTGGGCGGCGTGGAGCTGGAGCTCATCGCCATCGCCACGGGCGGCCGTATCGTGCCGCGCTTCGCGGAGCTCACGGCCGACAAGCTCGGTCGTGCTGGTACGGTCCGTGAAGTGGCCTTTGGCACCACCAAGGAGCGCATGCTGGTGATCGAGGACTGCGCCAGCTCGGACGCCATCACGGTGCTGGTGCGCGGCGGCAACAAGATGATCGTGGAGGAGGCCAAGCGCTCGCTGCACGATGCCATGTGCGTCACACGCAACCTGATCAAGAACAACCGCATCGTGTATGGCGGCGGCGCGGCCGAGATCGCCTGTGGCATTGCTGTGCGCGAGGAGGCGGACAAGATCACGGGCATCGAGCAGTACGCCATCCGTGGCTTTGCCGACGCGCTGGAGGATGTGCCCATGGCGCTGGCCGAGAACAGCGGTCTGAGCCCCATCGACTCGCTGTCTGCCGTGCGTTCGCAGCAACTGGCTGAGAAGAACCCGCGTCTGGGCATCGACTGCAGCTCGTCCGGCACGAACGACATGAAGGAGCAGCAGGTGTTCGAGACGCTCATCGGCAAGCAGCAGCAGCTGCAGTTGGCCACGCAGGTGGTGCGGATGATCCTCAAGATCGACGACGTGATTATGGAGGGCTCGTACTCGTAAGCACGTGAGCAGCCACGTCCCGGGATTTCGCAAGCAGAGCCGACGAGCGCGACTCGGGCCTGGGTTCTCCGCGCGGCCAGCTCCAAGCGGACGTGGCGCGGCGGTGGACGACGCAAATGAAGGGGTTTAGTTTATAGAGCGCGCTGGTTGACCACGAGCTGGCCTCTTGATGTTGTTGTACGGGTATGTCGCCTGTGGGAGGGTGTGTTTAACCGTGTGCGTCGTTGCCCAGGACTCTGCGCGTCGGCCTCCTGTGTGAATGTGTGAACTGTCGTCTACATCGACATTTATCGACGATTCATCGTTGAATATCGTGGGATTTTAAAGTAAAGCTGGCGAGTACGACTTGGACATGAACTCTTCACACGACCAACTCCAGATGGCGCAATTGGACATTGGCAAAGCGCAAGTACTCTACCGTCTCGGGCCGCAGTCCGACGTCGGCTTGAAGCATGACCTCGAGCTCAAAGTTCCATTCATCAATGTCCAGTCGCCAGATCTCGAGGCGATCGTCCACAGCGAAGGCTGGAGATTCCTGCTGCTCGAACAACGTGGGCATAGAAGGTCGAGGTGAGAGCTCCGTCACAGTCGACTGATGCTCGTCTTGCTGCGGACGAACTGCTTCGATTCCTGGCTGACCGGTACTGACACTTCAGGTTCTGGATCCATCTTCCGAGTCTCTTGGTCCCCACGATCAGTGTCGACAACTGCAGGACCTTCTTGCGGGTAAATTGGCGGTTCATAACCGCCAAACTGACATTCTGGGCGGTCAGGGATCTCCGTCTTCACCCGAGTTGCGGCTGGCAAAGTGTCCGAGCTGCGGTTCTCTCTCCCAGGCTGCTCCATGCTGCTCGTTTCTGCATGGACCTCATCGTTCGCCATCGCCGACTGAGAAGAAGATAAACCAGGCTGCTGACTGCCTCCACTGCTCGAGCTCGAGCTGCCCCGATACAAGGGACTCGCCTCTGTCCCAGTCACTGAAGCGGGAGCTCCACTGCGGACTTCGTCATCACGTCTCGCTCGCTTGCTGCGCGAGCTACCAACAACTGACGGAGCAGCTTCGGTATACGTGGTCTCCTCCTCGTCCTTAAAATAAAATGGGCTGCCAGCAGGACGCGATCGCTTCGCCCGAGCCACGGCAGGAAGTATAGCGGGACGACCGACCACTTCCTCTTCTTCGTTCTGCTCCAAATCGTCACCATTTGGCGGAGCGTCATCACGCTGCGTCAACGGCATTGGAGTTGGCGCTGGCTGCGGGCTCCCCGGGCGTGGGAACTCCCTGCGAAGGCCTGGCGCGCTTCCGACCTCTTCGTCCAGCACCTGGACCTTCAGCGTGCTTAGCCATTTGGAGTGCCGCATTAGGATACGCCACGTCCACACGAACTCGAAACGGAAGCCAATCTTTGCCCAGAACTGGGCCCGCGCACGCTTCTGCAGCATCTTATAGCCCTCCCAGCGAATCGAGGGCCTAAGACAGGTCGCCGCGGCGTGGAGCTCGCTGTGGACCTTGTTAAAGTCGGCAACTGCCAGCCGGGTCCACGCCCATTGGCGACGCAGATCATCAGCTGATGGGATATCCGCCGTCTTGTGTGCACCTGCACCCAGAACGTGTCACTGTCGTCACGCGCCTCGACGCTACAAGCCATAGCGACCCACGCCAACGCCAGGTTGACCTCCCATGACTTTTGCGCAGAATTATTCAGTCCGATTACCACGCCAATCAAACCGGAACGTGAAATCGATGCCTGTAGACATACGCGTCCGAGCACACACAATGCCAAAGGAAAACAATCAACATCGTATGCATCCATCCCTTCAGCACCACAGCAGCAATGAACATCACGGGATGCGTCTCCGTACCGAAATGAACGACGCGGAAAGCGAGTGTGACGACCATCCAGAGCGCCATCTTGCTCTGTACCAACTGCATCTGTGTGTGCAGCACGAAGGCGAGATGGGAGAGCGCTCGCATACCGCAGTTGCGCTCCATGATAATGGCGAGCACTACGAACGACGCGAACTCAAGTAGTGCATACACGAACACCGTGAGCACGGTGGGGACCACGTTCTCTCGCGTCACATTGACCAACTCGATGTGGTACTGAGCGCTTGGCAGGCGTACCATGACCAAGACGTAGATGCCGTAGAACATGGGGATGATCGACTCCAAGAACTCCGTCAGCACGAGACACTCAGACGTGAAAAGCACTGCCAGGGCCTCACGGAGTAGTTCTTGCGTCTGCCCAAGGTCGTTCACCACTCGATTCTTCCCATCAAGTACAGGGATTGATGACACAGACGTCAACTGACAGTTGATGTTGGGGCTGACGGTACTGCGGTCCACGTACTTGCATAGGATCTTGCGGAATCCTCTAGTAGTCGTTGAGCGTCCATCCGGTGGTATAGTGGCAATGGCTTTCAAGCTGATAGTTCTTCGAGACGAGATCTTGGAGTGTAGACCGTCCAATTTCAGTTGGTCTAAACAGTCAAGCAGGTCCCTCGATTCTGATGTCAATCGGTGTTGAAGGGGGGAACGGACTCGAACACCAGCAGCTGCTAGTGGCTTAAATCTCTCAGGACTTCGACACAGCAAACAGATGCTTGAGAGGAGATTGAGGCTCGCTCGTTCATGCTCGGGGACCGCAAGTGCCTCATGTAGTCGTGACAAAATACTCGCTGTGCGTTTGTTCAGAGCAAAGAGTCCGACGGCCGTTTGTGAGAGATCGAGAGCCATAATGGCTACCACTGTCGTCGTGGACGTGGCACTTTGCATGCTGGTGGCGAGGTACAGAGCGTTGAAGAAGTCGACTGTGACGATTACCAACTCGGGCATCATGTCTTCCACGTGTGCAACCGTGAGTGTGACGAGATATTTCATGGCGAGTTTGAGCAGCGGTAGCAGCAACACCACAAGCAACTGCCACTTTGTGTGTGCTGCTGCCTCAAACAACGTCTGATAAACGGGATAAACCACCACGAGCACGACCTGGGAGCAGACGAACGCTACAAGCCGCCAGATCTGCTCGCGGTGCAACAGTATCTCTCGAAAGCCTTCGGTTCCCATCACCACGCGGAAGGACGTTGCCAGAAGAATGAAAAAGGGTGGGCACATGGTAACGACAGTGAATGGGATCGGGAAGGACACGAGCGCTGCTACCAGTAAAGGCACCGTTATTCCCCCCACCGCCCCACATACACTGATAAGTACGAGCTGCTGCAACGAAATCCGCATGCCATCCACGAGAAACTTGGCTTGTAGAGTGATGGCATTTGAAATCACGCCGCACATGATGAATAGCCGGATCCAGAAGCCGTAGTTGGCTAGCCAACCGTCCAGGGGTTCTTGGAGCGGCACAAACTCTTGACAAAGCGCGAGTGCAATCATTGGTAGCGGTGTGCTCGAACACACGAGCAAGACGCTAAACAGTGAAGTCTTCGTCGTGAACTCGCCCAGAGCGAGCACACGCTCGACGGAATACGTGCCGCCACGGTGGCTCACTTGTAGCGCCAGCCATGCACGCACGAACCGTTTGAGTGTCATGCGGCACCGGATATTGGTGCTAGCAAGCACAAAGCACGATGGCACTGCACCCCAGGCGGGTGACAAGAATGTCGTCTTCGAATGGCACTCCATGTGGTGAAGAATAACACATTGGGGCCGTCCAAAGATATCCACAGTTAAAAATAAAGGTGGAGGGACCGGTACCTAAGGGTCTATCTAGACGGTGCGCTCGTTCTAAGTGGCGGTCGTGAGGACTTCTCCAACAACTGTCAACGAAATGGTACGGGGTTTGCGGGGAGCTCTTGATGACATTCTCGAACCGTTGTATACCTCGGCTCTCATAGTTTAGCTGGCACAATTTCGAGACGGATGACTGCAACCCAGCACGGTAACTACGACGAAAGTCAGAGATACTTCGAAGTACGAGTGCCTTTTCTGGGATGAGTTACTGGCACCCCTGTCTCGGCTAGTATCCCTGATGATGCCAAAGTCGGTGGCCGTTCATGATGAGCGGTCGGTTATCCACAGTCCATGCGGGAATACCAGTTCCATATTGCTCGTAGTGCAACCATCATAGTTCAACCAGAATAAAAAATTGCTGCATGACGCACCGTAGTAATTGCCCATGATCCACAACTCCACACCTAGAGCCAGCTCCGCTCCACTCTTGTCCTCTACCAAATGCACGGTAACCCCGACTCATTGATTTCCAGGACCACCAGCGGGACCAACCACATCGCAATTTCACCGTGAGTCGTCGCGATTCTTCTGCATGATCCGCACGCGCTGCAGTCGAAGATACCCCAGCGCGTCGGTGTTGAGGCCTTCCTCGTTTCGCGTCATGAGGCCCAGCTCCAGACGCTGCCTCATCAGCGCCACCTTCTCCCGCTTAATGCGGTTGGCCTCGGCCAGCTCTCGTTACAGCCCACGCCGTTCCCAGCCGCGATGCAAGCGCGTTTGCTGACATTCGAGGTGTTTGTCGTCTTCTTTTCTCGCAGCTTCACAAGTGACCATCTCCACCTCGGTGCGCTGCCGCTTGAATTGAACAGTGCCTTCATCCACGTCGGCTTTCCCATCAGCGTTATGCTTGCTTCCCGCACTGCTCTGGAAGGCTCTGGGTTTAAGAACGCCCCGCAACTTTTCGTGCCGCACCAGCGTCTCTCACGCGCTTCGGTGGGCAAACGGCCGGTGTTTTGGGTCCCGAAGGCCCTTAGCGCCTTCGCCATGGTCCATTCCGGGCCGCAACCCGCCGCCGCCACCTCGTGTTGCATAGCGTAGAGCTCGTGGAACTTGGCCACACGCGGGCGCATGGTCTCCCAACGTCCACGCAGGGCGTCACGGCCCCAGACATCGCCCAGCCCCACCACATTTTGATTGTGGGCAACCTCCACGTCCTGCCACAACGTCCACGAGCTCACGCCCTTAGACTGCGCGCAGATCACGGAGATCTAGGCGAAGACGAGACGCAGATTCCCCGTCTCGGAATGGCTGCACATGAGGCTCTGCGGGGATCTCTGCTCGCGGCTGGGGCTCGCCATGGCGCCAAGATTCAGGCGCATGTACGCTTGCTCGCTTCCCGCTTCTTTAGCGCCGTTTTGATGAGCAAGGTTGGATAAATACCAAAGGATAAATACCTGATTAATCCGACGGTCGAGGCTTCCAGCCGAGGCTCCGGACGCATGCGAACTAACCTGGCTAAGTGGCCGGCCAAGTGGCCACCACCACAACTCCACCGCTCGAGCTCACGCCCTAGGCGTTCGCAATGGCTCGAGCTACGGTCCCTGCGGATCGCACACACGCGAATCGACGACAAGGCGCACTGGCCGCAGTGCGTTGAGTGGCGGGCGGTCTCCATCCGAGAAGATCGAGGTGCGGCCCAGTGGTGGTGGCCGGCCACAGGGTGGGCCACGACGTCAACGGCCACACGACCGCGCGGCCTGCTGCTGATCCGCGTTTCGTCTCCTCGGATCGAGACTCTGCCGGCCCATACAAAGACCAAGGTCAAATCCGCATGGAGTCGAAAAAAGGAAAGACAAAAAACATCCTGCCGGTTCGAGTGTCTCTATCTTGATACAACCAGAGACAACCGCCGGCCGCAACCCTTGGGGGCCCCATAGTCAAATCAAGTCCAGGCGAGCGCACGCACCATTTTCGCGTGCGAAACGGCCGCGACGCGAGGAAGCGGGTCGCGCAGCCCGATGCACCCAGCCATTCCAGAAGTTGCAAGCAGCACCGCGGACTAGACTTTTTGTTGCAGTGCGGACGCGCGGACGAATTGATCCCGGCCAAGCATGGCGCTACGAGCGGGCACGAAGCGTGCGCGGCCGACGGCCACAACCGCAGCCACAGGCAAATGCGCGAGCGGCGAGGACTACACGCTGGGGATGCAGATGCAGATGGAGCTCGGGCCGCGCGGTCAGCCACGCAGTCCGTTGGGGCCGGAGCGGTCGCCGCGCCGAAAGCGGCCCAACCTGCGGTTCCTGGAGAAGATGCCGCCACTACGCGACTACCAGCGCGGCCGCTTTGGCCGGCGCGGCGGTGTGGACGGTGGCGCGCCCAACGGTGGTCCCTTGTGGATGCAGGCGCTGGAGGAATCCATGGAGGAGACGAGCTTCGTGACGCGCGAAGCGCCCGACCGCGCAGCCGTAGTGGCCCCCGTGCCTGTGGCCATGGCTGTGGACGTGACGATGGACGGCGCGACCAGTCGCGGCCGTAGTGCGCGGTCTAGTGCGGCTTGGGACCGCAGCGACGGGTGGGTGCCGCACTCGGCCGCGCGGCCATTGACGGCCGCACCGTCCGGTGATATCCGCGGGCTTCGAGAGGATGAAGCGACCGCGCGGCGACGGCGGTTGTTTGCACTGCAGGCTGCGGCTGGCGGTGGTGGGAAGGACGATGAGGCGCGGCCGGCAATTTAAAACCGCGCGGTCGATTGTAAACGCCGCCTTGTACGAGAGCGAAATGAACTGCGATTGCCTACGGAGTAGCCCAATGCCTGGACTGACCGCTCATTCAGTTGGGAGACCCCTGTGTGAACCTTGTTCTGTGCTGTAACTCGCTAGCGGGTATAGTGCCTGTGCCCCTCTACGTTCTATTTTCTTGCGCTTCTTCGTCCTGCAGGGTGCAGACCTTGACGTCGCGCTAGTCGCTAGATCGCGCGGGTAGCAGGCAATACTGTGGGAAACCAAAACCCCTGGATGCGTATGTCCTACTAGCAGGAGTTCAAGTGACTCACTACTAGTAAACTCGCGGCTGTGGGTAGTGCCGCCCGATACTGAAATAATTCGCTCGCCATTGGGCTGTAAAGCGATGAACACAGAAAGGTGCCATCTTCTGTACAGAACGACCGCGCAGACCGCAGTCGCAGTGGATCAACTGCTCAGACTGCTGGACCCGCACCGCCTCATCAAATCAGTCCACGAAGCCAAGCTCTTTGTTGCCATCCAGACTTATGTGCTTAAATGCTACGGCAACCAAGGAGGTTGAGAACGACTACTGCATCGTAATCGCCAGATACTTCGCATTGCCGGCTGTGTCTCAACCAGTAGAGGGTTGTCAGCACTAGGTACAAACGTACTTCTATTTAAATTCCTCGAGGAATCTTACAACAGCACCGGCCGAGATTCTCTTCTCTGGATCGCAGCAGCACATGCGCACCACTAGCTCCCATTGCTCGTCGTTGAATTCCAGCGGTCGCTGCGGTAGCAATCTCCACTCCACCACGTGGTGTCTTACCACCGCATCCGAAATCGTGCTCCCCCACGGAAACTGCCCCGTTACTGCCTCGATAATGCACATGCCAAACGAGTAGATGTCTGACGCGAACGTGGTCTTGTCTCCCCGTAGTACCTCGGGCGCTTTCCAACGGAACGCGCCGAGGGCCCCGCTGGTAGCGACCGTAATCGCATACGTCTTGTTGGTGGCGAGGCTCAGTCCAAAGTCCGCCAGTTTGACATTCTTCCAGGTATCGCCAACAAGGATATTGTTCCCCTTCAGGTCGCCGTGAACGATCCCGTGGTCGTGCAGATGATGGAGACCTTCAGCAGCATGGCAAAACATAGCCCATCCAAAGTCACGGATCAGCCACTTGTTGGTAGACGCCACGATCGTCACTAACTTTGCACGCTCGCACACGAAGGATGGGCGGCCTTCGTGGCAGGCGCCGAAGAGCTTGATCAAGTTGGGATGGTTGAGCGAAAACCACAAGTCTGCTTCCCGCCGAAAATGACGGCGCCCCTCTACCGCCAAACCAGACACCAGAGCTTGCTTCACCACCACTGGCGTATCCAGGTATATCCCTTCGTACACGGCCCCGAAAGACCCAGTGGCCAAGTGTTTACCCAGCTGCACGCGATGCGGCGGAATGAACCACGGCGGTAAACCAGAAAATGCTCCAATGCTACGAAGTCCCGTGCGCTCAGTCTCACTCTGCAGTAGTGCCAAAGCCTCCGATCGCTCTGCCTCAGTCTCCATGTCTTCCAGGAATGAGGTCAATTCTTCCTCGCAGCAGTCGGTCAATGTCGTGGTGGAGTCCATAATTCCGTCCGGCGATCGTCCGCGACGCGCAGAGCGGACCTACAGAGCTCTGGCTTATGCTGAATGGCATTTTGTGCTCAAAAAGACAGAACCACCGCTCCAGAAGGATCGCAAAAGCCTCGACAAGACAAAGTCGCGGAGAAGTCGGCAACCCCAACAGCTGGCGGTAGATGTCCTCGAGTCGCTTGAGCACTGGTCGATGCAGATCTGCTAGCTCAGGATCGGCTTCAGCGCACAGGGCTCTAACTTTCGCAAGAACCTCTCTGATGGTTTCGCTGAGGTCTGGTATATTATACTGCCTCACGTCGATCACGATCTCGAGGCACTTCTTTTTCAGTGGGGGCTCTTTTGGTTCGAATACCGAATCTTCTTGTTTTGCCAGGCCGGCGACTTGGTGCACGACGTCCAACATGGAGATCCTATCGACTGGGTATGCAGCACACATGCCCTCGAGTAGATGCCACTCATCGTCGTTCAGAAAGTCAGGCTTCGTGTCTGGCAATTGGCTTATCTTTGAAGCGTGTGACAAAGAGCTGTATGCGCCCCGTGACTGGAGTTTAAAGAGTACGCTGAAGGCTGAAATCCCGAGAGTGCTCACGTCATTCGCTCGTGAGGACTGTTGGCAGTCAACTACTGGCATCTCTTGTCCACGTTTACCTTTTTGTTCGTTCGATCCCCTTTGGACGAAGCCGTCAGCTGCAGAGATCTCAATCAAACCCAGACCACTCAGTGCACCATGAGGGTCGATACCGTACCCCATTCGATCGAGGAGATGCTCGCCGGTCAGTCGTTGGTGGACAAGGCCTCGCTCGTGCACGTAGAGGATGCCGCGAGCCCAACCAAGAAGAAATCTCCAACGGAAGCGATCATATCTAAATTCTCTAGCGGATTCATGAAACATACAGGGATTACCCACGTGACACGCGCCTTAGAACTTGCGCACATTCGGGTGCTGGAGCTTCGACCACACCAAGGCTTCCCGTAGACACGCCTCCTCCCCTCCAATGACAGAAGACTTAGCTGCGCCAGACCATTCCAACTCTGTCGTAGCAAACCACCCTGGTACGGTTGTCACCACCATGCCCGACACTCGCACTGCTGCATCAAACGCCGCTGACATGACGTCCAGTTCTCCCGGTATCAGCACGTCGCCATACCTCTCCATGTCGTGTTTCAGCAATGTTTGTATCTCCATCTGCTGATATTCGTCCCCCACTTCAATGCGCAAGCGAGCCTCGTCAGCGAGTAGCTCGTCGTACAACTTCAGTCGTTGCTCGCGCTCTTCTTGCAGCTTCTGACGCCACGTTATCGCCACGCCGGAGCCACGTAACTAGGCTTGGAAATTAACCACTAATTAGAGTTTTTAGGCATTTTTAGGCGTTAATTTGAGTTTTTAGCGAGCTAAAAAATACTAAAAAAGCTAAGAATCTTGGGAAGATAAATCGGTACCGGAGCACGAGAATCACACA
>JAADYJ010001169.1:0-10325 GCA_023338205.1 Halophytophthora polymorphica
CCCGCGCACTACGCAGCCCGCTTCGGATCGCGGCGCGAAGTGGAGACGCTGCTGCAGTGTCTCGGGGACGCCTTTGGGGATCTTTCAGCACGCGACGATGAAAGCGAGAACCCGCTAAGCGCTGCGACTACGGACGGCGTCGCATGCCTGTACCTCGCCGGGACGGCTTCGTGCTCGTGACAACAGCGACGATGGCCATTGGGAAGGCGATATACAAGGCGACGAGGAAGACGACGTTGACACCGCGATGTCAAGGTGCTATTTCAGTCGGTAGAAATGTTGTTTGTTGCCAAATGTGAGCATAACCCGGGCCGGACACTACCGTCACAGACACGTTTTCGCTCGAAGGTTGGCTGTTCGATGTGCGGGGTGTGGTGCAACGCACTTCACGCAGTCGCAGTCAGTGTTGACTGTGGAGATGGAACTCATTCGGCAGAAATTACCGTACGGGACCACGACCATCGGAAGCGTTTTTAAAAGAGAAAAGAGATATTTATTTAAATGGAATGAATTTAAAACACCATTAATCCGGATCCAGGTAATGCCGATACAAAATCAAGTAGAGCCTGCCCGATGGTCAGGAATTCTGGAATTTCTGGATATCGGGCATGCTGTACTTGGTTTTTGTAAAGTCATTATCCGGATTCGCATCGGGATAATATGGATTCGGTGTTTTGAATTCATCCTTACAAAACCCAAGTACACCCTGCGATGGTCAGGAATACGATGTAAATCCTTGTTTTTAAGCAACGTACTATGCGTTTTGAGAACACCACCACGGTGTTAGAGAGCACTTGGGAAGGTTCGAAGGTCGAGCTCTTGTAATTGACTGCGCTCGACATACAGCATACCTAAAGTCTCGGCCATGTGGGTTTGGACGCACCCGCTGTAGCCTCTACGATAGCATTTTCATTGCGTAAAGCATACTCCAGCCCGACCTACGATCCTGGCGGCGAAAGGTCGCAGCAATCTTTGGATTGATTGGCAAGCGAGCCTCCATTTCAAGATCCTACACAGCACCAAAGCAGCATCGATGGTAGCGGCAAGCAAGCTGGGGCTGCTGCTCTTCGCTGGTGTCGCTGTGGACTTGGTCATCGGCGGTGACGCTCCTGACCCGAGGATCGGCGACAGCAGCATCGACATGGAGGACATAGTCATCGAGAACGAAGCGGACGCTCTCAGCATGCTGACTGAACTGCGAACCCAGTTGGACGCCGTGCTGAGCCGTCTCCCGGACGACGGCGAGCCCGACGAGATCGACGTGGTGGTGAGCGAGTCGGAAGGCTCTGGCAGCACCAGTAACGACGAGTGGATCGACGAGGAGATCGTCGTCGACATCGCGGCGGCTTCGGGAAGCGGACCACGGCTCACGGAGGACGAGAAATACGAAGTGGAGGAGGAAGTCGTGGGTGAAGTGGCCGAAACACTCAACGCGGAGCTCATGGACGAGTTTCTCCAGGACGCTGCGGCCCCAGGGCCTCTATACGCAGTCGTTCCGCCCATCGCGGCGCAGGAGAATGGTGGCCCTGTCGACCCCAGGTTCAAAACGCTGGTTGAGAAGGAAGACGAGGCATTCGCTGCGCTCACCGGATTGGGAGAGCAGTTAGACGACGCGCTGCAAAGCCTGCCCAACGACGGCAAGCCTGCGGAGATCGACGTGGTACTCAATGAATCGAGCGACGTGGAATTCACCGAAGGCGGCAACGGACAGCTCGAAGGGGAGATCGTGGTGGAGATCGCGGCGTCTTCGAGTAGCGGCCCGCGGCTCACGGACGAGGAGAAGGAGCTGTTGGAGGATGAGATCATCGACGAAGTAGCGGGCACGCTGGACGCTGCGATTATGGACGAGTTTCCCCATCAAGCGGGGGTTCAAGAGCCGTCAGACTCGGCTCATATCACGGCAGAGAGCGAAATAGGAGCTCTCGCCATTCAGAAGGCCGCGTCTCCCAGTTGGGAGGAAGAGCAGCGCAGTGCCGCGCTGCGTGGGAACGCGGAGGCGTTTGCGCAGGATATCGCCGCGGTGCCGGCGCTGTCGCACCGTCGCCACTGGGAGCTGCCGCCCGACGATGAGCTCTGGCCCGTGAAGCTGTCGCTGCTGACTGCGGTCTCGAGCGTTGGGCTGCTGCTGGTCGTGGCGGTGGGCGCGCAGGTACGGCGTTCACGACGGCATGTGCACATGGCGGACCGGCAGCTCGAGTGGGCCGAGGCAGTCGAGATCCTGGACGCGTTCCCGGAGGAGACCTAAACGGGGGTTCCATCGCGTAGGGTCCCCAAATGACTTGGCCAAACTATGGATCAACTTGAAGTACTGTCCATCTGAATGGCAGTGTACCTCACTTCGAACAAAGAAACACTATAAATACTTGGTCGCCACCAGCTCCAACTGGCGAGGAATGTCATGACCTCGGCCAAAGTTGAGCCGCTCTGCGCATACGCCCGCGCCTGCCGCTCACGGTGGCTGCTTTCTCGCTTGCTTCCTCTATTGCTATCGCTCTCCTGGCCGTTGCACTGCGCTGTGGGGTGAACTGCTGGCCGTCGCGACGCGAGCACCTGCACCTCCAGCATGAGTCGGCGACGCGTGATCCCGTTGGCCGTGGACTTGTCGGCGCCGCCTGCCGCCACGCGCGCGATGCCGCCGCCGCCCAAGAGTCCTCTGGCTCGAGCCCGCAGCCCTGGGGAGGGGGCGCGGCCACCCACGGGCGGCTCCGTGGGGCTCGCAGGCGGCTTCGACCGGCTCCTAATGATGCGACAGGTGAACATGGCCGTCGCGGGCCCAACGGTGACTGCAAGTGACGGTGCAGGGACCCCAGAGGCGTCTGCAGCCCTGAACCACCGCCAGCGCATGGTAGCGGAGCAGCAGCGACGCCAAGAGCTGGCGCTCATGGCTCGCGAGGACTACACTGGCACTGTGGAGGGTCAGGAACGTCTCCAACGCCAGGAAGAGCGCTCTCGCATGAAGGAGGAGGAGCTACGTATGCTCCAACTTCTGGAAGCCGAGCGCCAGGCCGAGCGTGCTCGCCAGCGCCAATGCGAGCTCGAGGAGGAGGCGCGCATGCGGGAGCAGTACTTGGCGCGGGTGCGGGCGCAGCGCGAGGAGCAGCAGCGTGCGGCGGAGGAGAAGGAGGCGGCTCGCAAGTTGGCTGTGGAGCGCAAGATGCGATCGCTCAAGAAAGCGGCAGATGCCAAGGCGCGCGCCGAGTTTGCCGAGAAGCAATGGGTCTTGCAGCAGGAAGCGCTGCTGGCTCGGGAGCGGCACCAGGCAGCCATGGAGGCGGCCCAGATGCAGGTGGAGGACGTGCTGGGCCTCGCCATGCAGCACGAGGTGGTGGCGGAGCGGGAGCGCCAGCAGCAGATCGCGGCGGAGCAAGAGGAGTGGCGGGCGTTCCAGCAGCGCGAGCAGGACAAGCAGCGCGAGGCCACGCGTGCGCGACGCGCCGCCATGGCGCAGCAGTACGAGCAGGACAAGCAGCGGCGAATGCAGATTCACAAGCTGCAGAGGGAACGGGCAGCGCAGCAGAAGGAGCGACGATCGGTGCAGCAGCAGATAGAGCGCCCGGGCCCGGAGAACGAGAGCGTGGGCGCTAGTGCGGAGCCTGTGGTGGTTCCCGTCGGGGAAGAGGTCACGAGCGAAGCTGCGGCCGCCAAAGGCGATGGCAATGAGGAGCGACCGGGTGGGGAGGTCAATACTACAGTGAACTTATCTCACGACGACGAACAGAGGCACGCAAAGGGCCAAGAAGAGCTCAAAGACCGCAGCAAGATGCAGGAAGAAGGTCGTGCTGCTGTGGCTCATCGGCCGGAGCGAGCAGTTGAAACCTCGGCGCACGAGTCGCTTGAGGCCGCAAAGGATGAGCAGGCCAAACGAGAGCAGGAGTCCTTGGCTGCGCAGCCTCTGGGTCAGAGCATGACCGTGCAAGGTGTCAAGGGTCCTGGTGGTGAGGTCCCGTCAGGCATCGCCGTCACTATGGTTCCTGCTGCAGTGGTGAAGCAGCAGGAGCCAGAGCGTGGGTCGGTGGCTGAGGAGTCTGCAGAGCGAGAAGCGCCGCCGATTCCGACAGATCCCAGTGGTGGCATCACGGAGGCCAAGGCCGGCGCCGGTGCTGAGCCCGAAGGCAACACTGACAAGGATGCACCACTCCAAGAGTCCAGACAAGTCGAAGATGTGGAGTCGAAACTGATCCCAGAGCAGCCGCAGTGTCTTGGCAGCGATGTGAAAGACCCAAAAGGCAGTGAAGCACCAGCAGCGTCCAAGGCCAGGCCTAGCGGGCCGAGTCCTGCCACTACAAGCACTACGAGCGGCAAGGATGAGGCGACCCAAGAGGATAACGACGCCAAGGCCGCGAACGTCGGCGCACGTGTGGAGGGTGTACAAGCTGCGGCCTCGCCACGCGCTTCGCAGTCAACAGTGACGCAGGAGGGGTTTCCTGTGGCTGTACGTGCTGCAGAGTCTGCTGGCGGGTGCATGGCTCCTGACGCCGCCACCGCCCCTTCTATCAAGCTGGACTGCTCAGCGTCTATAGCGACAGAAGCGACGCCAGTACGAGTAGAGCAGCACGCATCAGCACCACGAGAGTGGAGCGTTGCGTCTGCGCGGGCGCAGGGCGTGGTCCCGTTCGCGCAAGTTCGGAGCGTCACGGAGCACTCGCCGGCCATGCAGGCCGCGTTGTGCAGCGGCGACTTGCTCGTGGACTTTGGCGGGGTCGTGAGCTCGACGCCCAAGTGTCTGATGGCCATGGCCGAGTGCGTGCAGAAGAACGTGAACTGCGTCGTCTCCGTGGGGCTACTGCGCCAGTCAGACGTCGCGTCTCCAACTGGCACCGTGCGCGAGACCGACCGGTTCCGGGAGGTCCGAGTGGCGCTCCGGCCGCACAAGTGGAAAGGTAAGGGCCTGCTTGGCTGTCAGCTCAGTCCGTTCGCGTGGCCAGACCCACCGCCAGAGGCCACGGCCCCAGTAGCAGCCAGTGACGCCCAGGACGCAGCGGACGGGAGCAACGTCGTGGTGCTGTACGACATCGTGGCCGGCTCGGTGGCTGAGCAGGCCGGTCTGCTGGACGGCGACTTGCTGGCTGGCTGCGGCGAGCTGGAGCTGGGCGGCACGGACGTGGCGGCCACCATGGCGGCCGTAGCGGAGCATATCCGTACCACGCGCGCGACTGGCGCCGTCGTGCACCTGGATATCCACCGCTGGATCGTGGACGAGCAGTGCTACCGCCTGCTGCACGTCCGACTGCCCGGTGGCCATGGAGAGGAGGAGTGCGCGCCACTCGGGTGTTCGCTCACGTCCTTCAGCGAGTACTACCAGTACCTGGCGTCCAGTAGCACGACCGAGGCGGCCTGCACCGAGTGCTACTACACGACGCTGACGACGGCGCTGCACGCGGCGGCGCTCAACGGCCATGCCAAGTGTCTGGAGCTGCTGCTGGCCTCGCTCAAGCAGCAGGGCGCGGCGGGCGGCTACAGCGCGCGGGACTATCTGGACTGGCGCGACGAGGACGGCCGCACGCCGCTCTTCTACGCCTGCTACGCCTCGCAGCTCGACTGCGTGCGCTTCTTGCTCGAGCAGACAGCAGGTGCTGGTGCTGGTGTTGGCACTGCTGGCACTGCTGGCAGCGGCGCCGACTGGTACGGAGACACGGTGCTCCACGCCGCGGCCAGCAGTGGGGACGCCGCCGTGGTGGCGCTCGTCCTGGAGAGCGCGCTCGTGGGCGTGGATGAGCGCAACCACGCGCGCCTGAGCTGCGCGCACGTGGCGCCCAACGTGGAGGTGCTGGCGCTGCTGGGCGAGCGCTTCGAGGCGGACCTGCTGGCCACAGACGCCCAGGAGCGCATGCCGCTGGCCTACGCCTGCGTGCGCGACGACGTGGCCAGCGTGGAGTACCTGTGCCGCAAGCACCCGGACTTTGTGGACTATGCCGACGCGCAGGGCAACACGCCGCTGCACGTGGCGGCCTGGCTCGGCCGCCGCGACGCGGCCGACGTGCTCGTGCGCTTCCTGCCCTCCATCGCGCTCTACGTCACCAACGCCGACGGCCGCAACGCCGCCGAGGAGGCTCGGGCCAGTGGCATGCCCGACGTGGCCGCCTTCCTGGAGCGGGCCATGGCCGCAGCGGACGCCACGGCGACGCTCTAGGCCCGGCGTGAGGGTCGTTTCACGCGCGTGGCCGCCCGCCAGACGCGGCTATTCCTGCGCTGAGCATGCTCGAGTGCCGCGCGCGAGAGCAGGCCGCGTGCCCGTGGCCTCGCGGCAGTCGACATGGCGCCAGGAGACGGCGAGAACGAGTTCCTCAAGCTGCTCGCCGTGGACTTTTCGAGCCTCGAGCCGCGCTTCGAGCGCATCGTGGCGCGGCTCGAGGCGCTGGAGCGCAGGCTCGCTCGACAGGAGCAGCTCGCGGCCTCTGCGCATACAGACGACCCGAGCGCCTTTGCCCCTGCGGTGGCAGCGGCGGCGGAAGAGCCCCGCGGCGGCGGCGACGGAGAGAGTTGGCATGCAGCTCCAGTCACGCAAGACCCGCAGACGACCGCGACGACAAGAGACGCAGGCGAAGGCGAAGGCCCCCGCCACGCAGAGGACGAGGAGGCTGAGGCCGCCTCCGAGCCACCAGCGGCCGAGGCCTCGGCACGGCCTCGACCCAAGGCGTACCACGACGCGCTGGCGCTCGCGCGGGAGATCGAGTCGCTGCGAGCGGCCCAGCTGCGGCTCCAGGTGGAGCACGAGCTGGCGCACTCGTCGCTGGCCGTGGAGCTCGGCGCGCTGCGGGAGGAGGTGGCGCTGCGGCCGCAGCGCGCCGACCTGGCGGCCTTCCGGGCCGAGGTGGCGCACACCGCGGCCGAGCGCGCGCGCGAGCTGCGCGGCGAGTGCGAGGCGCTGGCGCACGCGGCGAGCGCGACGCTGGCGGCGCGGCAGCTGGCCGAGAACCGCTGGAAGGCGGCCTTCGAGGCCAGCCTGGCGGCGCGCATCCAGGACCTCTGGTCGGGTCTGCACGCGGCGTCGCGCAAGCTGCAGGAGGGCCTGCAGTTGGCGCACACGGACGCGGTGACGCAGGAGGAGGCGGCCAAGGAGGTGGCCGCGGCGCTCGAGGCCGTGCGCGCGCAGACGCAGCGCGTGGAGCAGGCCTCGCGCGCGCAGACGCAGCAGCTGGGCGAGCAGGAGAAGGACCTCGTGCACGTGCACGGCCTGTGCGCGCAGGCGGCCGCGCGGCTGGACGAGCAGGAGGCCAAGGTGCAGGGACAAGTGGGCTCCATCTACCGGCAGTTGGCGCGCGCGGACGCCCGCGCCACGCAGCAGCAGCAGCAGCAGGACGCGCTGGCGCAGGCCACGGACAAGCGGCTCGCGGCCGTGGCGGCCGAGCTGCGCTCGAGCCACTCGAGTGTGCGCGCGCAGCAGGACGCGCTGCGGTCTCTCGACGCGGCCTCGACGCGCCAGCAGGCCGAGCTCACGCGCCTGGCCGACGGGGCCACCACGGCCGAGGCCCGCGCGGGCGGCCTGGACGGACGGCTCGGCGCGGCCGAGAAGAAGCTCGTGGCCACGGAGGCCGCGGTGGAGACGCACGCGCAGGAGCGCCAGCGGCTCGCGGCCGCGCTGCAGGAGGCCGTGAACCACGCGGCGCTGGACCGCGGCGCCATGAAGCGCAGCGCCGCCGACGTGGCGCTCTCGCTGCAGGACGCGCAGCAGGGCGTGCGCGACGTGGCGCAGCAGGCGGCGACCACGGAGCTGGCGCTGGCGCGCACGGCCGCGGAGCTGGCCAAGCTGCAGGCGCTCGCGGGCGCCACGAGCTCCAACGTGGCCAAGAACCGGCAGAGCGTCCGCGACGTGCTGGCCATGGTGGAGCAGGACCGCGAGGCGGCGCGCGCGCTGCGGCGCGCGCTGGACGCCGAGGCGGCGCGCAGCGAGACGCGCTTCGCCTCGGCGCAGCAGCGCCACGAGGACGCGCAGCGCGCGCTCGCGGACGCGCAGCGCGCGAGCACGAGCGCGTCGCAGGCGCTCGAGGCGCGGCTGGGCCACCACGGCAACGTGCTGCACCAGCTCCACGCCGCGGTGGACGGCCTCGTGGTCGCCGAGAGCGCGCAGGCCATGGAGGACAAGCTGGGCGTGCTGGCGCTGGCCTGCGCGCAGCTCACGCTCAAGCTCGAGCGCTGCGGGCGCGACACGCAGCGGCCCGTGCGCGCCGACGTGCAGGCCGAGCTGGCCGTGCTGCTGGCCAGGGCCATCCGCTTCCTGGGCGCGGGCGTGGCCGTGGACCAGAACGCCTTCCTGCTCTCGGCGAGCCGCGCGCAGGGCGTGGACGCGGCCTCGGGCCAGGCCGCGCGCGTGCGGCCGCCGCAGCGCGTGCTCGAGGGCTTCCGCCACGCCAAGGCGGCGCTCTTCACGGCCAGGACGCGCGCCGCCATGGACGAGCTGCAGCCCGTGGCGCGCGCCAACCGCGCCGCGGTGGCCGTCCGCGAGGCGCTCGAGCGCCGCCTGCGCTTCGTGCTCGACTTTGGGCTGGCCAACCTCTTCCCGAACCAGGGCCGCCCCGCGCCTCCGGACGGGCGCCACGGCGCGCACCTCGGCACGTGCATCGCGTGCGACCGCCCCATTGACCCGCACGAGCCGCCGCCGGACGACGACGACGCGCGCTGCGAGCGCTGCGAGCCCTGCGAGCCCTGCGAGGCCGCGCGACCGGCCTCTGCGGGCCCGAGCGGCCGCACGAGCGCCGACAAGCGTCGCGAGAGCGGCCGCCCGGGCTCGGCGGCCGTGGGCACGCGCATCGACACGCAGTCGGCGGTGCGGGGCCGCTCGGGCGCGTCGCGCCTGCCGCGCAAGGCCAGCAACGAGGCCATCCACTGCGCGCCGGGCCGAGGCGCCGTTGTCTACCGCGGCGGCTTCCGCCTCCCCAAGGCGGCGGCCACGACCCCCCGCGCTGTCGTCGCCAGCACGGCGAGTTGCCCCGCCGGGCTGCACGCAGGCGAAGACGCGGCCGCCATGGCCGAGGCGGAAGCCGCCTCGCCCGAGCGCAGTGGCTCGGGCGGGCTCTTGGACCCGCAGGCGTCGAGGCTCGAGAAGGTGGCGCTGCGCGGACGCTGCCAGCCCGTGGAGGTGCCCACCATGGGCCCTCGGGGCGCTGCAGCGCCCGCTAGCGACGCCTCGAGGCCGCACACGGCGCCCGTGCGCGCCAACTCGCTGCCACGTCTCGAGCTCTCGGTCTCGCTTGGCGTCGAAGGCGACGGGCCGAGCCATGCCGCCGCGGCTCGCCCCACGGCTCGCCCCACGGCGCCTCCGTGACGCTCCTACGCTCCTAGAGCGCGGCAGCGACGGCTACGGCTACGGCTACGGCTACGGCTACGGCAACAGCTACAATGTCGTTCGTCCGGGCCGCCTGTGGTCCATTGCCCGTGTGTATATGCGCGCAGGTTACTCGCCGGCTTGACCCGCGGGTGGCTGGAGCTGGACGCTCGCGAGCAGCTCGTGCGCGCGCCGCACGGCCCGCTCGGCCTCGTCCCGCTGCGCTGGCGTCTTGTCCTGCGCGCTGGCGTCGCTCTCGAGGCCGCGGAGCTGCGCCATGCAGCGCCGCGACGCCTCGTGCGCCTCCGTCGTCGGGAAGAGGCCGCAGGCGGCGGCCGTGGCCAGCGCGCCGCGTAGCGAGCCGAAGCGGAAGCTGCGCGCGGCGCCAGCGGCGAAGCCCACGTCAAAGCCCTCCTGCAGCGTGTCCTCCTTGCCCAGCTCCACGCCGTCGCGCACGCCCACCTACAGCAACGAGTCGCGTGAGTCACGGGGTGGAGGACGTGCTGGCGGCGGAAGAGCCCGACGGCGCCGCACCGTGCGCATCTGGCGCTCCCTGGCGGCCGCGTCCTGCGCCAGCAGCGTCTCCGCCTCCGTGTCCTCCTCCAGGAAGTCCCCGAAGCCGTCGTCCGAGTCGCTCTCGCTCTCGCTCTCGCCCGCCAGCGCCGCCACTCGCGCCGTCACTTCATGCGTCCGAGTCGCCATGTCGAATGGCTGGATGGCTGTCACGTTTCGAGTTTGCGCCAATGGGGGCGCGGGGCGACCGTTGCGACGTCGGGATTGGTTGATAATGTTGATGTGTTTCTGGAATGAGTTTTGGCGAATCGGGGGGAGGCGGAGCTGCTTCGGCTGACGTGGGGCTCGTCACACTTGGGATGGGCTCACGGGGACAGGAGCCGTATCTGCCGCCGTCCGCTTCATTTTCGAAGTGCGAGAACCCAGTCAAGGTGTACACGATGTAAGCCGGCTCCTGCCGGAGGCCTTGGTGGCGACGTATGCGGACCGGAGGTTGGTGCAAAAGCTCGTCATGCTGCTTCCTCTGCTCGAGCTGCGAGTCGACGACGCC
>JAADYJ010001170.1:0-10319 GCA_023338205.1 Halophytophthora polymorphica
CTCGGAGCGCGAGTCTTCGTCTTCGCCCGAGCCGGGCGTCGTGTCCACGTCCGCGGGCGACGTGCTCGACGTGGACGCGGCAAAGTAGCTGTTTGGGGCCGGGGCTGTTCGCGCCGGCGGCGACGTGGGCGGAGAGGTGGGAGGCGAGCGAGGATGCAGCTGGACCCGCGGCGGTCTGTCCGGTGCGCTGACCGGCAGGTCCTGCGTCAGCTCGTCCTCATCAGGTCTCTGCGTGCCTTCTCCTTCTTCGTCCTTCTCGTCTTCTCGCTCCAAGTCTTCCGAGGAATCGGCACTGCGGTGGTCCTCAAGACGGCGGCGACGGTCGCGCGGCACACGCGACTCTGCATCCGTACGTAGCGCAGAGTCTGCAGTAGCAGCGGCGCCGCTGGTCGTCGTGCGGCCGCTCCAAGCGGCCGCGGAGTCACCTCCAGCTCCACTCGCCGCCATCTCGGAGCTCTTCGCCTCTCGAACAAGAAGTGGCTGCTTACAGTTTGGTTCCACGGGTCGAACAGGCCATGGGATTGGTGGAAATGCGCCCATAGCCAGGGTTTCCACCAATCAACGGTCTGGCAGCGGATATCTTTCGTGATTTTCACCCCAGGAGCGGAGTGAATATTCGCCAAGAAGAGGAAGAAGAGGAGGAGGAGGAAGAAGCGGAAGCGGAGCGCGCCCCGCCATGATCAAGGGCATCCTCATCGTGAACAACCACGGCAAGCCGCGCATCGTCAAGTTCTACGAGCATGTGGTGCGTGCGCGTGGCGGGGGAAAGAGGCTGCCCGCGAGTGCGGGGGGAACTGACGCATTCGCTCCTTGTGGTTGTGCGGAATGGCACTGGCCTTCTTGTGCTCCGGTAGCCGGACGCCGAGCAGCAGGCGGTGATCCGAGACATCTACACGCAGGTGTCCAAGCGACCCGACACGCTGTGCAACTTCCTGGAGGGAACGTGCGTCGCGTCTGCTGTCCTGGGGCCCATTGACATGTCGTGTGTTGGTGCTAGGCTATCTAACGACTGCTTTTGCTTGGCATGGCGCGGGTGCTGCTGCACGTGGACAGCGTGCGGTATTGGGGCGACGGCGTGAAGCTCATCTACCGCCACTACGCGACGCTGTACTTTGTCTTCGCGGTGGACCAGCAGGAGAGCGACCTGGGCATCCTGGACCTCATCCAAGGTGCGAACGCGCCCGCATTGTTGCGTTTACTACGACTCGCTAGCGGAGAGCTACCCTCGCGTGAGCACTTGTGCTCTATCTGACCGACTGCTGGCGTATCTGCGTGCATTATGCGCTGCAGTCTTTGTCGAAACGCTGGACAAGATCTTCGAGAACGTGTGCGAGCTGGACCTGATCTTCCACAGCGACAAGGTGCACTACGCGCTGGACGAGATCGTCATGGGCGGCATGGTGCTGGAGACCAACATCAACGAGGTGCTCACGGCCGTGAACGAGATGAATCGCATGGACAACGCCTCCTCCAAGCGCTCGCTGCAGGTGGCCATGAAGAAATAGCCGCGCAGAGACCCAGCACACCAGGAGGGAGGCCCCCTTCCAGGAAGACAAGACTGCATTTGCTCGCGTGCCACTGCCACGGCGTCTACGACTGTGGCTGTGGCCCTTTCCGTCTCTGCTGCTGCACGGTAGCTCCGCGGGAAGCCTTGCACCTCGGTGCCCTGCCGTCTATGCCAGTCTAAATGAGCATGCCCTTCTTGGGCTTCTTGTCGTCCGCGGACGCTGGTGCCGTCATGGCGGCGAGCGCCTTGGCCTCCTCCTCCTCGTCGCGCTTGGCCTGGGCCTCCTTCTCCTTATCGGCGGCGGACGCGGCTGCGACGACTTCGTCCTCGGGCAGCGTGCCGCCCAGCTCTAGCACCATCTTCTCCAGTACGCCCACCTTGTCGGCCAGCGCGGTCTTGTGCTCCTCCGCCTTCTCCAGCTTCTGCTTGGACGTGACCAGCTGCGAGGACAGCGAGAGCGTGAGGAAGGCCACACCGATGTTGAATACGTTCAGCTTCTGCGAGCGCAGGTGCGACAGGAACGACGTCGGGTACTCTGCGGTGCACAGACACAATCGTCAGCAACTCAAGTCCGTCAGCAGGGTGATCTCCCGCGCTACAGTACGCCCACCACGCGTGTCGGCGCGAACCAAAAGGCGACACTACCGCCGCACAGAGAGAGAGAAACAACATTTCAGCATGCAAGAGCGCGCACCTTTGCGGGGCGCCGCCGTGGAGAAGCGGCGCATTCGGCGCATGGCGAGCATCATGGTGACCTTGGGCTGCGTGTGGCTGGGCTTTGGTTTGGTGGTGTCCGCCACCGGCGTGTCACTGTCACTCTTTCGAGGGAGTGGGGATGAAGCAACATTCGATCACCTGCGACAGCTTGTTCCTCTTCATGATCGCTGCATTGCCTCCGCCTGCCATGCATCGCTGTCTACTTCGCTGTCACCTGCTTCGCTGCTATGGGGCTAACGACAGAAAGCCTCCGAGTTTTACGAGGCCTGGTTGCTTCAAGGCTGAAGGAGAATGAAAGAACTCGGTGCATTGGCTCTTGAACATGCAGTTGGTCTGTGTAGCGCGTACTACCGGTAGTACTCAGTGTTCGTCCAGACCTTCGCCGTCATTGGCGGCATGCTCACGCCGCGATGCTGCCTTGGCTGCGGTGCTCGCGAAGCCACTGCACAACGCCCTCATGCCCATTCCTGACTGCTGCACGCGCCGCCGCGGCCGAACACGACTTGCCTTGGTTCGTGTGGAGCCACTGCACGACGTCAAGGTGGCCAGCTCGCACGGCGTCGTCCATAGCCTTGGCCGAGCACTCGACTAGATGCTCTTGGAGCCACCGCACCACGTCCAAGTGGCCGTGACAGGCAGCACCGTCCATGGCCTTGGACGAGAGCTCAACGCCCGGGAAGGTTGCGAGCAGCCAGCGCAGCATGTCGAGATGGCCCGCGGTCGCAGCTCGAACTACGGCGTCCTTCGAGCAGCTCAACTGGCGTTGTGTCGTGAGCCACTGCGCGATCTCCAGGTACCCGTTGCTGGCGACGCGGCTCAGCACACGCGATGTGAGCGGGAAACTCGGGTTGAAGTGGTGCAGCCACTGGACCAACGCCAAGTCGCCCCTTGCGACGGCCTCGATCATGGCAAACTCAAAGTCGGTCTTCCTGTCCAGTGGCGTCGGCGTCCAGGCCACGAAGAACTTGAGCACATGCGCCGAGTTGAGCCGTACCACATCGCGCAGCTTCCACCGCGGGGCGTGCTCAGAAATGTACGCGCTCGAGTAGTCAAGGAACTGGGACACGAGCTGCACGAGCTCCGCGCAATCGGCGATGGAGCGGCCACTCCCGCCGCGCACCACGACCAGCACCGACGTCAGCACCGGGTGCGACTCATCGTCATAGCCTTGCACCTCGGCGTCGTATGTGCCCTCCATCGCGAGCTGCATCTCGTCCAGCAACATGTTCGCAACGCGCTGCGTCTCCACGGCCACCTTTGCGACGCGAGCGAGTCCGTCAGTCAGTAGGAGTAGCAGTCCCGCCACAAGCGCTAGAGGCAGCAGCAGAACCAAGCGACCGAGGAGGTAGCAGCCACTTGCAGCCGCTCTGCGCATCACCACCTTCGTGGTGGCCCACGGCACGGCCAGGAAGGCCCGCACGCCTCGCCTCATCGCTGCAATCGTCTCCGCGGCCTTCTCGTCGCTCTCCTCAGGTCTTGCGGCCCTTGTAGATCTCGCAATGGCGCCATGCGCACTGCGAGCGTCTCGGATCGCATCGCCCGCCAATTCCGCACAAGAATGCATGCAGGTTGCAGTGGACTGCGATTGGAAAATGGGTATATTTGCCGATAGAGTGGACCGATGCGCAAACCAGACCAGACCACCACAGACCTGGCGTGGTGATCTATCTGCATTGCAATCGCCATAGCTGGCCGGCTCAAGTGCGGCGATCTTGGGCTCACCTAGAAGTGTAGCCATGACGCTAGGTGCAAGGAACCAGCACGCTTCGAACAAAGGAGAGGATTGGCTGAAAAACTGTTCTATCACGTGGACCACACAAGCGTCTCGTTTCGAGTCCAAGCCCCCATTCGGCAGAGCCAAGAAGGAACGAGGCGACATGGCGGGGGACCTCGAGCTTCTCGGTGCGGTGCCGCGGCTGGAGCGACGGAATCCGCTGCAACGACAGCTCGCCATGTACCCACGGGCACCGCGCAGCTCGTCCAACTGACGAGATACTCTGTGGCTGCGTATGTGGGCCTTTCCGCGCCTATTTTGCTCCGCTCTTGCCAGAGAATGTCTCGGGCGAAGGCCTGCACCAGTTCGGCGCGCTCAACACGCTGCTCTTTGTACGTTCGCGACGTGGTTCCGCTCTTGACGACAGCGCCTACCGGGGTTAAGCTGTGCCCACGGTCGCTTGCTTTTCCACAGGTGATCATCCTGGGGCTCTGCATCGTGTGCGCCTACTTGATCAAGGAGTACCGCTTCTATTACCTGCCCGAGTCGGGCGCCGCCATGCTCGTGGGGATGATCGTCGGCGTCTGGTGCGCCTTGTGCCAACACCTTTGGCTAACACTCTCGTGCACTAGCACTGCGCTAACCTGGCCGCCGTTTGTGCTGCCCAGCGCGCGACTGTTCTATCCGAGTCGCAAAGAGATGGAGTTCCTGCGCTTCAATGTGCGTCTTGTGTCACTACTCGTGTGCTTGATTGGGCGTTATGACGGAATTTGCGGCAACAAAGCTCGTGCAGGACTAAGCTGGGCGTACGTGGGACTGGCTGCATTGTGCTGCTGCAGAAAATCCTCTTCTACTTCCTGTTGCTGCCACCGATCATCTTCGAGGCGGGCTATTCGCTCCACCGGGTACGCGCGCTTGCGATTCTTGCTGCAATAGGCATGCTGTGTTTAAACTGACAGAGAACGTAATGCTGGCCTGCGTTACCTGTACATGGTGGACGATCTGCTGCGCTTACTTTGCTGCCTTTACTTGCTTCTGACAGAAACGCTTCTTCGATAATTTCAAGTACGGCGCGGGATGTAGATTTGGCCGTGCGCGTGTCCAAGGTCTGACTTTAGGTTTTGAATGACTTGCCTTGTGACGAGTGCAGCACCATCCTGCTGTTCGCCGTGCTGGGGACGGTGGTGTCGACCTTTATCATTGGGTTCTTAACGTACTATGCTGGCAAGGTACGGGTCCACACTTGAGTGTGTTGTCTTCGTCGCTTTTTCGAAGTGTTTTGCGGTTGAAATGCGTGTTCTAATGCGTGGATGGGTATCAGTGGGGATGGATCGCCATCGACGCGTCGTCGCCGCTGGAGGCGCTGCTCTTTGGCGCCCTCATCTCGGCCGTGGACCCCGTGGCAACACTCTCCATCCTCGGGAACCCGGAGCTGAATCTGGACCCGCTGTTGTACAGTATCGTGTTCGGTGAAAGCGTGCTGAACGACGCTGTGGCCATTGTCCTGTTCAATACGTTCCTGAAGGTAAGACTCTGGCATTTGCGAGAAGGTGGGCTCAGCGCGGTGACTGACAGCACGATTTTGAATACTCCGTGTCGTTTACGATGGTGGGTAGTTTGAAGAATCTCAAAGCGAGTTTACCCCCAGCGCTGCCGCGTCACTGATGATGGAGTTCCTCTTCATATCACTGGGTTCTGTCGCGTGCGGGATCGTCACTGGGTGCGTTCTCGGGCCAAGGACTGCATAGCTGCTGGCTTGTGTTGGTCTAATACGTGGACTTGTTCCTTCGTGACGTGGCTCTATGTCCATTTCTGCGTGCAGATTGGCGTGCTCCTTCATGTGCAAAACATCCAACATCAAACACTACCCAGACTACGAGATCACGCTGCTGTTCCTGTTCGCCTACGGGTCCTACGCGCTGGCGGAGGTGATGAAGCTCTCGGGCATCATGTCGCTCTTCTTCTGCGGCATCATCATGGCGCATTACAACTCGTACAACCTCTCCAAACCGTCGCAGGTGACAGCAGAGCACATCTTCAAGAGCTTTGCGCTTGTGTCCGAGTTCTTCGTGTTCTTGTACATGGGTATGGGCGTGTGCGCGGGCCAATTCGGCCGCTGGGACTTCACGTTCATTCTGCTGGCCATCATCTTCTGTCTGGTGGCACGTTTGTTCAACACGTTCCCTTTCAGCTGGCTGGCGAACCAAGGGTGAGTCCGATCGGTGCGCGAGGGCTTCAAGGTTCTATTGGCACTTGGAGGTCTGAGTTGTGCATTGCTTATGGCACTCCTCCCCAGACGCACGACCAAGATTCCGATGAAGATGCAGGTGGTTTTGTGGTTCGCGGGACTTCGTGGGGCCATCGCATTTGCGCTGTCGCAGTATGTTTGTGGCAGCTCCTGTTCATTTATGGTGGTGAACACCAGAGTGTTGCTCTACCCTAACGTTTTTCAACTGCGTAGGAACATGCCGGGGCCGAACCAGGATCTCTACGTCACCACGACTCTCTCTGGTAAGGCGCATATGGTCACTGTTGTGAAGATTCCTTGATACGATGATACTTACGCATACTGTGTTCGTGCCATTGCAGTTTGTATCTTCACGACGATAATTTGCGGAGGTTTGACTGAGCCGTTGCTCACGTACACCGAGCTGAAGGTACGATGTCAGGGCTTTTGGTGAAAAAAAAAAGCATGCCTGTCAGACAAGGTGGACGCCCTTACCGATGTGTGTTTGCGACTTGTTCAGCGTGGCAAGGCGCCGAAACATGCGCCAGTAGTCGACGAAGAGGAGGAAGAGTGTGGCCTTTTAAGCGAGACGGTAGGTGGGCCGGTCGGTGCACTGAGTGCTTGGACTCGAAGGTGTGCTCTCACTCTCAGTATGTGGCTTATGGCGGGACGGGCACGTGCGTGTTCAGATTTCGGATCACGACGATGGCGACGAGGATGCGCCCATCCGCCCAAGGTTCCCGAGCCACGAGGAACGAAGCCGTTTGCATTCCTTCTGGGGCAACGTGAGTACTAACACGGCATTATTGTCGATGCACTGGTGTGGAGAACATGATGTACAAAGTGATTGTGGTGACTGTTTTTGTTTTCCTTGGTTTTTGTGTCGGCAGATCGATGAGCGGTACCTCAAACCTGTGTTCGGTGGTTCTGCTCATCAGCCCGCCTGGGCGCCAGCCAACCGGGAGGAAGAAGAGTCTGGGCTTCAGTGACTATGAACTGTTGATTCTCAGCAAGAAACGGAAGTCATGGGATTGCTTTCTACTAGCACGCTATCCTTTCATCTGCTCTGGGCGCTGCTGCATGCTTCGTTTTGCTTGGTGTTGATGGCGTTGCTCTGGTTGCTATACCACTGGGTCGGCTCGGCGAATTTCCGTGTCGGCTTCGACGGGCCTGGCGGTGGATCCCCGCCTGCCGCTCCTTTGCTTATCCCTCTTCCTGCTTCGGGGCCGCTCTTTGGCGTGCTCGGAGTAGTCCTTTTCGCGGTGGTGGCTACGGTGGTGGCTGCGGCGGTGCGCTTCACCAGCTTCCGAGGCAGCGCTGCTGCTAATTGTGCTGGCTTGGGAGTGCGTCCGAGATTTGAATTCCTCGTGTTCGGAAACTCGCGATGAAGTCGGCGTTCGGCCCGCGTTGTCATCATGCTTCCGGGCAGCGCCCCGAGATCCCTTGGAGCGGCTGTTACCTCCCTCCGAGGTGGCATCACTGATGCGAGGTTGCGCCCACGACTCACCGTCTTTTTGAGATCGCGATGTCGTTGACACCCGGCCAGCACCGTCCTCGCTCTTGCGAGTTGCGTTGCTCGTAGCTTTCGATCTGCTGCGAGTTCCCTTAGCCTTTCGTGGGGTCTGATCCTGTGGGGCAACAAGGCGGAAACACATGGTAACGTGGACCGTTAGCACGGCCAGACTCGTTGTCCATCGAGTTCCTCGCCAAGAAGCTGCCACATTGAGAGCCTCACCACATCCTGGCAGTTCTCGTCAAACTCGAAGAACTTCTACTCGTTGGAGAACAAAGCTCGGTCAATGACGAGCTGTAAAGCAGCAACAGCGGACATCAAGGCAAGATGGCAGACACCTCGCCATGGCAGTACGCACCTTCAGTTGGGCATTCGAGTGGTGTTTGAAGAAGTCCACAGCGGTGCGGATACTGCAGACGCGGGAGACGAACGAGTCTAGCAAAAGCCGGCGCTCCTCGAGGAACACGTGGTCGAAGGCCTTGCCCAGGATGCCACGGAAGGCATCACGCTTGTGCTTGACGATATCGATGCTGTCCATCTGCGCCCCGAGCGACTTCTTCAGCGCCCTGTTCACCAACCGTGAGTGGCGTTTACATGCATCGACTGCTGGACAGTGCGACGGTCTCTCATAGGGGAACGTACTCGTTGAGCTCGTCGAACTCGGAGAACCGCCGCCAGAGATCCCACTCCTTGGATAGCCGCCGTGCTACCAGTTTGCTGAAAACTTGACAGGAGCAAGTGACGAGGTATTCTGCGTGAGTGCCATCGACGTGCGGCCGGAACTTGACGACTCGGGCGTGGAACTCGAATTCGTTCTCGGCCTGGGAGAACATAAAGCGAGGCGCGCTCGGCCCGTCCCGAGAAATCTGCAGGAGAGCTTTCACCCACGTCTTCTTGGTGGCGTCGTCTGGGGCTGAAAAGAAGTGCGCACAGTCCCGGACCACGTTCGTCTCGCGAACATAGAAGCAGAAGGGCGTGTCGTCCACGTCGAGGCCGTGATTGGGCTCCCCGGGCACGGGCGTCGAAATGTCCGCGCCGACGAGTTGTACACTCCAGCAGACCTCGCTTTGCGACCGGTCTGAGAACGCGACCAGCTTGGCGGTGATGTCGTCCAGCTTGAGAAAGAGTTTGCGCCATTCCTGTTTCTTGGCCTTCTTCGTGTGCAGACCGTGGTGACGCTGGTCCTCGGACGACAAGGTGAGCATGAACCCGTCCATGGCTTGTTGGTTTTCTATCGAGAAGCGCGTGTTTCCGACTAATCTCGGGTGGAATAAGTCGCTGCGATGGAGATTGGGATCTGGCGAGAAAAACAACAAAGGCCAAGGCGCACGGGCCAAAGGAGTGAGTGGCCGGGGACTGCAGGGCTCAAACGTAGAGGACGAAGCCAAGATCCTTGCTATTCTTGATTCGTATTGCCAGGACGAATAGTTCCGTTGGAGCAAGCCTTGTCGCGAGGATAGCAGGAGCTAAGACCAAGGGTCTCCTCCATCTTGGAGGTCAAGGTGGCTATCGGGTTGGATACGGAGCTGTTGCACTCCTGTAAGTACCGGGGGTATACTAAGGAGGGCATTCGGTGTTGTGCAGTTGTCTCGTTGTCTATGCGGGCTTGCGTCGCTGCTACTCGTCGCAAGCGACTTTGGCTGGTTTGGACGTCCATTGCAAAGCCCTTCACACTGCTGGTGTCACCTCCACGTTTTAGTGAGCCTCGACATTTAACCGTAACTCGTAGCAGACCCCATACGTAGCCCTGAGTTCGGTCGACCTTGCTTTTCCCGAACTGATCGACGGTTTAGCACCTTCGGCTCAACGTATCGCTGGCAAGCACGGAATACGTTCACATCGCCAACGAGCGGCATCGAAGTGGGGTGACTCGTGGGGTGCTGATACAGGTCGAGGAAGTCTGGGAGCTACAAGCCTCGGATGGAGCGGCAGAGCACATCATAGCCAGCGTAAGATGCAGATGCAATGATGGCTAGGCTACCGATAGCAGAGATGCCCAGTTCTCTCCGAAAGGACACGGGTTGTCCATTCTCGGGCCTATAGGATCAATCCGACGGTCCCAGTGGCAAGATCCATGGATCCGAGAGTCTCGGATCCTCCTATAGATCCCGGAAGGCGACCAGACGCGATGGCGGCGCAGCGCCGCCCCATGGGCGTGGAGGCCGAAGTGCCCAAGGCCGTCTACACGTTGGACTTGCAGCGCGTGAGCCATTTGCTGCATATCCGGGAAGACGAACTGCTCGCCGGCCTCCAGTCGAACCCTTCGCGGTCCGAGATCCACGGCGTCGTGGTAGAGTCTGGTGAAGGCGTGTCCTTCGAGACGGTGGGCGAGGGTGTTGTGCGCTCAATGCACTCACCGGCAGTCACACTTGACGTGGAAGATGATACCAGACGCTCGAGATGCGGCGTGACCGCGACACATCCAGTAAGAACCCCAGTGTCGCGCCAAATTCTACTCGTAGCGGCCGTGCGACCCACCAGTCTGGACGAGCACGGGATACCCAAGTGCCTCATCCAGCTCGGCTCGCAGACCATCATCAGCCACATCCTCACGCAGCTGTACGCCGCCGGCGTCGAGCGCGTCGTCATCTCCGTGGCTGCGGCGGGCCACAAGATCATGGCGGCCGTGAAGCAGACGCCC
>JAADYJ010001171.1:0-10312 GCA_023338205.1 Halophytophthora polymorphica
CCGCGCGCAGGCGGGCCACGTAGCGCGCGATGGCGCCGCTCTCGAAGATCGAGCCCTCCGTCGTCTCCAGCACGGGCACCTTGCCCAGCGGGTTCTTGGCCATAAACTCCTTGGTCTTCAGGTCCTTGGCCATGTCGAAGGTCGGCAGCTCAATGTCCACGCCATTGTACTCGGCGGCGATGAGCACCTTGAAGCAACGGTAGCACGTCGTAGCACTTTCACTCCGCACCAAGCTACTATGAACACTCACGTTTTGCCCTCTAGCTCAGCCATTTGTAGAGTGCACAGAGTCGACCTCGAGTCGCGTCCAAGACACTCCCCACACAGGAACCAGGTCGGGCCACGCCAGGAGTAGACGCTTCGCCTCCCGCGGAGTTGATGCTCGGCCCCTGGGTCAGCCTGAATGCCTTTCTCGCCATCACCTATCTAGTAATCTAGTAGTCGCTCCTCCCGCATGTTCCTAACTTTGAAGCTCGCATACTGAAACCAAGTGCGGGTGCCTGGCCGCTCTGTCGACCAGCGCCACCTCCCGATCGCGAACATGGGCAAAGCCAGCATTGCAGCACCCGCGGACGCCGCCGCCGCCGCGCGCATGGAGCGCGGCTTTGAGTTCGCGCGAGAGCAGGAGACGCTCTTCCACGACGTGGTGCTGGCCTCTCGGCGTGCGGCGCAGCGGCCGCGCTTCCGCCCAGGCGTGGCGCTGCTCGAGGGCGGCCGCGAGTCGGCGCCGGCCGACGTGCTGCTGCAGGAGCGCACCAAGAAGAAGCTGGCGCGGGCGCTGCGCGCGCTGCAGGAGGACTTTGGCGTGCCGCTGGCGCTGGCCACGGACGCGCTGGGCTACACCAACTCGCTGGAGGACGCGCTGGCCTTCCTGGCGCTGCAGTACCCGAGCGAAGAGCTCCCGGCCGAGTTGCGGGCCTTGCCGGGCGCGAGGGCCAGTACCGACGCACAGGAGGAGACGGGCGTGCTGCTGGCCACGGTGCACGCGCCCGTGCGCTTGGAGCCGGCGCAGGAGCGTCCGCAGGCCGTGGAGACGGCCGTGGAGGCGCCCGTGGAGGTGGCGGAGCATTGGGAGGAACAGGAGGAACAGGAGGTCAAGCCGCCGGACGTGAAGCAGACGGAGGCGCTGTCCTGGACGCAGCAGTACGTGCTGAGCATGGCGGCGCGCGAGGCGGAGCAGGCGCAGGCGGAGGCGGCCGTGACGCCCGAGACGCGCGCGTTGGAGGCGCTGGAGACGCGCTACGAGGAGCTGCAGGCGGCGCTGCGACGGCTGCGCGAGCGCAAGAGCAAGCGCAAGGCCAAGAGCGGCGACAAGCTCAAGACGCGCGAGCTGAGCCAGGAGCTGCAGGACGTGCGGCGCCAGCTGCAGGCGCGCGGGTGGACAGACCCCATGCAGCAGCAGCAGCAGAACGAGGCCAAGAGGAAGAAGAGGGACGCCAAGAAGGCCCAGAAGCCCGAGGAGAAGCAGCTCGAGGACGACAAGACGGTGCACGCCGCGACTGTGGCTTCCACCGCGTCTGTGAGCGGCAAGAGCGCGCAGGACAAGCCGCTCGAGGACGCGGACGACGAGCTGCTGGCTTTGGCCACGGGGAGCGCGCAGCCCGGGCCGGACAAGCCGCGGGACAGGCCCCACGAGGACGCCGAGGCGGACGCAGTCGACAGCGAGCAGGGAGAGACGCTGCTGGGCCTGCTGGAGGCCGCCGAGAGCTCCGTGGTGGCCGCCGAGAGCATCCAGAAGAGCGCGAGCGTGGACACGGCGGCGGTCATTGCTGCTGCGGCCGCCGCGGAGCTCGCCGCGGCCCGGACACGCACGAAAGGCAAGGGCGGCAAGAGCAAGAAGGGCCGCAACCAGCTCAAGCTGCAGGCCGCGGCGGCGCAGGCGGCTCAAGCGCAGGCCGCGGCCGCGGCGCCCTGGAGCGGCAAGGCGCCTCGCGAGCTGCTGGAGCAGCACTGCCGCAAGCACAACCTGCAGCGGCCGCAGTACAAGAAGGAGCCGCGCTCGGCCTCGGGCGGCCACCTGTACGCTGTGGTGGTGGGCGATCGCGCGCGTGGCAAGCGCGAGGTGCGCGTGCGTGAGGCCCGCGACGCCGCGCACGGCTTCGCGTCCGTAGCGGAGGCCAAGGACGCCGTGGCCACGAGCGCGTTGTACGCGCTGGCGCCCGAGCTGCCGCTCTACCGCGTGCTGCCGCCCGAGCACCGCGAGCTGTGGCAGCGCTGGGTGCAGCAGCAGCAGCAAGACGAGGCCACGGCCGCCGCGGCCCAGCAGGACGAGCAGGACGAGCTCCTGGACGAGTTACTGCGCTCGTTACCGCCCGAGATCGCCCACAAGCGCGCCGTGGTGACGCTGCCGCCGTCGCCAAGGACGCAGGCCCAGGCCCAGGACGCACAGGCGGCTCGGACGCTCGAGGACTGGCGCGTGGACGACTGGGACGCCGATCTGCCGGACGCCGATCTGCCGGACGCCGAGGACGCGTCAGAGGCTCGTGACGCGCCGGACGAGTCGCCAGTCGCAGTGGGAGAGCCCGAGGTGCTCGTCGAGAGCGCGAGCGAGCGGGAGGCCGCGTCCGCGCTCTCTCGCGCGCTGCGCGAGCAGCTGGAGCAGCGCATGCGCTCGGCCGCATACCGCGCCAAGCTGGCGCAGCGCGAGGCGCTCCCCATCGCGGCCTTCCAGGAGCAGATCGTGGCGGCTCTGAGGCAGCACGACGTGCTGCTCATCTCGGGCGAGACGGGCTGCGGCAAGAGCACGCAGGTGCCGCAGTTCCTGCTGCACGACCTGCTGCGCTCGCGTCCCGGCGGCGCACGAGGCCAGATCGTGTGCACGCAGCCTCGACGTCTGGCCGCCACGAGTCTGGCGGAGCGGGTGTCCCAGGAGCTGGGCGAGCCGGCCATGGGCTCGGGCGACTCGCTCACGGGCTTCCAGATCCGCCTCGAGTCGCGCATGACGCCGCGCACGCGGCTGCTCTTCTGTACGACGGGCATCCTGCTCCGCAAGCTGCAGGACCCGCAGACGCTCGGCCGGGACGTGAGCCACGTGGTCGTGGACGAGGTGCACGAGCGCGACCTGCAGAGCGACGTGCTGCTGGCCATGCTGCGCCAGTTCCTGCGCGAGGGCAACGCCGCGCGGAGACGCACGTTCGGCGACTCGCTGCCGCCGCTCAAGGTGGTGCTCATGAGCGCCACGCTGCACGCCGAGAGCTTCCAGCGGTACTTTGGCGGCGCCGCCGTGTGCCCCATGCTCGAGGTGCCCGGCCGCACCTTCCCCGTCCAGCACTTCTTCCTCGAGGACGTGCTCGAGCGGACGGGCTTCGTCGTGGACGAGGACTCGCCGGCCTATGTGCCTCTGGACACGGGCGCCGGCGGCCGCAGCTCGACGCACGTGACCGTCTCGGGCCGAGGCGGGACGTCCTACACGCAGCACGTGAGCTGGCGCTCGTCGTCGCGAGCGTCGGCGCCCCAGTCGGCTGCGGCCACGGAGCGGCAGAAGCGGCTCGAGGAACGCTACAGCGACTCGACGCGGCGGGCGCTCGAGTGTCTGGACCCGGCCGTGGTCAACTACGAGCTCATCCAGGCGCTCGTGGAGCACGTCGTGGACGAGACGGACCTCCTGGCGCTGGACGCGAGCGCCAACGCGAGCGCGAGCGCGAGCGCGTCCGTCCTGGTCTTCCTGCCGGGCATGCAGGAGATCACGACGCTGCTGGACCTGCTGGCGGGCAGTCGGGCCCTGCGGCGAGACGCGCGCGGCCGCGACTTTGAGCTGCTGCCGCTGCACTCGTCGCTCTCGGCGCAGGAGCAGCAGCGCATTTTCCAGCAGCGCCGCGGCGTCGTGCGCATCATCGCCGCCACGGTACGTGCTGGCGTGGCGTGGCGCCTCGAGCTCTGTCGCTCTGTCGCTCTGTAGCTCGTCGCGAAGGTCCTGACGCTGGTGCCTCTGCTTGTTTGTGCGCTTGCTGGGCGGGCAGAACATCGCCGAGACGTCGCTCACGATCGAGGACGTCAAGGTGGTCATCGACTCTGGCCGCGTCAAGCAGATGCGCCACGACTCGCAGTGCCGCACGAACGTGCTGGACGAGATCTGGGTCGCGCGTGCCAACGCCAAGCAGCGCGCCGGGCGAGCGGGCCGCACGAGTGGCGGCACCTGCTTCCGGCTCTTCCCCGAGTCGACGTTCCAGTCGAGCATGCGGGAGCAGCCCGTGCCCGAGATCAAGCGCGCGCCACTCGCGTCGCTGTGTCTGCAGATCAAGACGTTTGGCGTGGGCGCCAGCGGCGAGCGCGGCGACGGCTGCCGCGAGTTCCTGGCCGCGTGCCTCGAGCCGCCCGAGGACTCGAGCATCCGCGACGCGCTCGAGGAGCTCTTTGAGATTGGCGCCTTGAGCCGCGAGGACGAGGCGCTCACGACGCTGGGCGCGCACCTGGCGCGGCTCCCGGTGGACGTCAAGGTGGGCAAACTGCTGCTGCTGGGCGCGCTCTTTGGCGTCTTTGACGCGGCCAGCACGTGCGCCGCCATCCTGGAGACCAAGTCGCCGTTCGTGGCGCCCTTCGGCCGCCAGAGCGAGATGAAGCAGGCGCGGGAGCTCTTCGCCGTGGGCGCCAGCGACCTGCTCACGGACGTGAACGCCTTCGAGGCCTGGCGCCACGTCACGCAGACGCGCCGCTCGAGCGACAAGAGCTTCTGCCACCAGCACTTCCTGAGCCACCGCGCGCTGCGCGAGCTGGACAAGCTCAAGCGCCAGTTCCGCGGCCTCGTGGAGCAGCGAGGCTTCCTCCCGCCGGCCAGCCACGGCGTCACCGAGGGCGCGGACGGCCGCATGACGCCGGCCCAACTCGCCACCGTGGCCGCCGTGCTGTACGCCGGGCTGGCGCCCAACCTCGTGCACGCCGAGCCGCCGCCCAACCACGGCGCCAAGCGCGCAGTGCTGCGCGAGCGAGACCACTCGGTCGTGGTGGCGCACCCGGGCTCGGTGAACCACAAGGTGGCGCGCTTCCCGGCCAGCAACTTGCTCACGTACGCCGTCAAGCTGCACACGTCGCAGGTCTATCTGCCGGCCTCGAGCCTCGTGCTGCCCGCGGCCGTGTGTCTCTTTGCGCACTCGCTGGAGCTGCTGCCGCAGCTGCGACGCAAGGACGCGGCCGCAGGCGGCGACAGTCGCATCGGCCTGCGCGTGGACGACTGGCTCGTCTTGGCGTCCTCGTTCCGCTCGGCCGCGCTGCTGCAGGAGGCGCGTCTGGCCGTGCGGGACGTCCTGGATGCCAGTCTGCACTCGCCGCCCTTCGCGCGGGGCACGAGCAAGGAGTCCGAGACGCAGCGCGGCCAGCGGGAGACGCTCGTGCGCGCGCTGCGGGCGCTCTTCGCGGCCGAGTACGACGAGCGCGACCCCCGCAAGCAACTCTCGGCCCACTTGAGCGCCAACGTGGCCAGGAAGACGCTCTGACGCGACACGGGGACGCTCGAGGCGGCAATCGAGGGCCTACAGCGAGTCGAAAGCAGAGAGAGAGAGAGAGACGCATAGAGAGATGGGGGGGGGGACATTACCTGGCGAATAGACCAACAGGGGCCCAGTACGGGCGCTTCCCACGCTCACACGACCGTGTCGAGCTGCTTCCGGAGCGCCGAGAGCCTCGCCAACTGCTGCGCGTGCAGCTGCGCCGCCAGCGTCACGCTGGAGGCCGCTGCCGACCTGGAGAGCGTCTCGCTCGGCGCTGGGGCCTTGGGGACGGCGAGGAGGCCGCCAAAGACGGCCGCGAAGCTACAGAGCGACGGGAACTCGAACGCCGCCGGGCGCCAGGCCTCCCGGAAGCTGCTGGCCGCCTCGCCACCGCCTGCGCCGGCCTGCTGCTTGGCCGAGGCCACGACGGCCTCGTAGAGCGCGCCGTGCTGCGCAAACTCGGCCACGAGGCGGTTGCGGTCGTCCGTGATCTGCGCCAGCACCTTGGCCGGCCACTGGGCTCGCAGCCGCTCCTGCTGGCCGCTCAGCAGCTCCATAAAGGCCAGATTGCTCAGCACGGCCAGCTCGTACGGCGTGCTGGGCGGCACCACGGCGCGCGACAGCTGCAGATCCGCGAACGTCAGGCGCCGTGACGCAGTCTTCGGCTCGTGTGCTGGGCTCGTGGCTCTAGTGGACGAAGACGGCTCAGTCGTCACGGCGGCAGCGGCCATCAGATCGCCCAGCAGCGCCAAGAGCAGCGCGCGGAACGTCTGGAAGACGTGCGCGCGCTCCGACTCGCCCACGCCGTCCACGCTCTTGACCTGGAAGGCCTCGTACGTGAAGAGGTCCAGCGGGATGACGGCGTGCACAAAGTCTTGGTAGGAAAAGGACAGCTCGCTGGCGTCGTCCTCGTCGCTGAGAGACGCCAGCGTCGACTCGATGGCCGACGCGTCCGCGCTGCACGTCGAGGCCGCCGCGCCGGTGGACGCCTTGACGTTGAACTTGAGGCGCAACTGCAGCACGAGCTCCCGGAGATGGCGCTGCTCGTCGGCGAAGCTGGAGGCCTGACGCCCACCGGCGAAGCGCTCGTAGGCCGCCTGCACGTCCTTGAGCACGTCGCGCAGCAGGTACACGAGCACCCAGAAGACGTTCCCCTCAGGCGGCGGTGGCAGCAGCACGCGCGTGGCCACGGCGTTGCGCTCGCGCTGCCACTTGGTGATCGTCTCGCGGTGCCTGGCGAGCCAGTCGCACCGTGCAGCCACGTCCAGCCAGTGCGTGCGCGTCGACACCAGCGGACCAGACGACGAGCTGAGCCACGCAGACGTCGCGCCAGTGCCCGAGCCAGCACTGCCTCGTCTCGGACGGTGCCCCGAGAGCGCCAAGGGGAACTCGGCGCCCGCGAGCAGGCCACGCAGCTCGCGATGCGCTTTGCACAGCGCCTCGACGCCCGCGAGCGACGTGAGGAAGGCAAACTCGCGCTCCCAGGCCGCCAGCGCGTCCTCCACGGCCAGACTGAGCGCGAACGCACCGCTGGGTCGCACCCAGAAGGCCGTCGCGCTACCTGTGCCGGCAGTCGACGCCGCTGCGGTCGTCTGGGCCTGCGAGTGGAGCCACTGGGCCACCTCGAAGCCCACTTGGCCCACTTCATGCGGGTCTCCGTCCACCGTCACGCCCACGAGCTTGTCCATGGCGCGCGGGTCCACGGCGCAAATGGCTCGAGCCACGGCAGCGCCCACCGCCGCAGCGTCCGTCGCCTCAAGTCGCTCCGCCGGCAGTGGCAGCGCCAGCACGTGGACGTCCTGGAGCTCGTCGTGCACGGGCAGTTGCATGCGGACGTCCAGGAAGCCTGCGCTCGCGGCCTTGTTGTCGCTCTCGATGCCACAGCAGCGCAACGAGAGCGACAAGCCCCATGTACAGGCCAGTAGCGAGGCCAGGGCGCCCAGATTGAGCGCCGCCATCTGGCGAACAGCCAGCACGACGCTCGTACGCGAGAGCGGCGCGCCGTGGTGGAGCGCCGTGGCCGGATCCACGAGCGGCTGGAGACGCTGCGAAGCCTGCAGCATGGCCAGCGTTGAGTGCACGTCCAGGCCGGCACGGAAGGCGTCCGCGCAGAAGAGCAGCAGCGGCTCGGACGCCACCTCCAGCGTCGCCATGGCACTGCCAGTCGTCGGCATGGGTGTCTCCGCCTTCATGCGCTTGTCCTCTTCAGCGTCTCGTGCCTCGGTGGAGCCACTCGGACCGCCCGTACTCGCGTCTGGAGACGGCCCGGAGACCGCCAGCGTCGTCGTTGCCGCGTCTCCTGGACGCACAAAGGGCTGCCACGGCGCGTCGGGCGCTCGGAGGCCCAGTAGCTGGTCCAGTAGCTCCAACACGGCGCCAGGAACGACCGCTTTGAGCCCCGAATGCGCGTTCGCCGCGGCCGCAGAGGCTGGAGACGCCGCCAGCACGGGGCTCCAGGCCGACGCCAAGCTGCTCGTGGGCTTGTTGCTGTGGCCCTGGGCGGAGCCACTGCCACCCGCAGGCGACGACACGCCCGAGACGGAGGCAGAGCCGCCTGTGGCAGTGGCTGGCGTCACGGCAACCCCCAGGTGGCCCAGAACGTTGGCGCCATTTGCGTGGCCGCTCTGCAGCGTCATCCCGGCCGCTGCGAAGGCCGCCGCATTGGCCGCCGCCGCCGCCGCCGCCGCCGCCGCCTCGTGGTCCGCCGACTCGGGCGGGAAGAAGAGCCGCTTGTCGTCGTCGCGCAGCCGCTCGTAGGCTCGCCAGCGCGCCGGGTGCTCGCGCGAGAGGTGCGACTCGAGGTTGTCCGTGCGGAAGTTGGGCCCGAAGACCTTGACGCTCTGCCGCTTCTTGCGGCGCTTGAGCGGCTGTGACTGTGACTGTGACTGCACCTGCGGCTGTGACTGCGTCAGTGGCTGTGGCTGTGGCTGTGGCTGCGGCTGCGGCTGCGGCTCGCCGCCACGCAGCTCGCGGCCGAAGCTCTCGCAGAAGCGGCACCTGGCGCGCACCACGGCCGGCGCGGCGGCGCCGATGACGCTGGCGCCAAACTCCACGGGCCGCACGCCGTACCGGAGCTCGTAGTGCGGCATCCAGCGGTTCTTCTTCTCCCAGCGCTGCTGGCGCTTGCGGTCCGTGGCGGAGCCGCCGCCGCCGCCGCCGCCGCCATGCGCAGCGCTGGAGCTGCTCGCGGTGCTTTGCGGCATTTGCTCCGGCGCTCGGGTGTTCCGTGGTGTCTAGGAACCCGAGTCGTCCCGAGTCGTCCCTTGCGTCAAAAGAAAAAAAGGAACATTGATGCAGTCCGTGTCCCAAAATGAAATGGGCGGTACCGGTTGTCTTGAATTCGTCCTATACAAAATCCAAGTTCACGGTAATGTCGTCGGGAATTCCGGAATTCCCGACGACATTACCGTGTACTTGGGTTTCGTATGTGTGATTTTTTCGAGAAATCTTGTTTTGTTTTCAAGAAAAACATGCCGGAACGGTTTATCAGATACGTCGGGGAAACTCAAACTGCTGTGGCAGGAAGTGTCGTCCAGCGACAAGCTCGTTAAACCCGAGTGGAAGTTGCTCTTCCTCCATCTCAAAACGGACCCGACCGATGCGTTGGCGAACATACACGCCAATCCCACTACCGAATCTTCTCACTTGCGGGGACCGCCCAGCCAAGTCGTTCCACCCAGTATTGGATAACGACTTGTGGTTGCGGCCATCGATACACTGCTGAGATGGCTGGATCGTCACGGTAAGATTTCAGGAGGTTTATGCGGTGTTGCAGTGTGCCCATCCGTCTACGACTCCTTGATATGGCTGCGAAATCTCACCAAGACCTCATTGACAATTTCGCGCGGTTGTTTGCTTGGCAGGTGTCACTGGTGTGTGATATAGCGGTCGGCCAAGCCCATCGGCTAAGACGACGCCCCACATGAAAGAAAAATAGAGATTCTTCCGTGCACACCCGGCCCGCCACTAGGCCGACTTAACGGTCCTTGTGACTGACGTCAGATGAACTTCCTGGGGGTCTGTAGCATATGCTCATACACGCTTGCACTCCTCTCACTCTCTCACACACCCAACTCCCACATCCACTAGGAGTAGCCTCCTAGCAGAATCTACCTATTCATTTCCCTAAGTGCCCATCTGCTTGGAGGCAGATGGGTCCTAGCAGATTCAATCAAAACAGCACTCCAATGCTCACGCCGGTTGGGCAGCAGCGTCCTGCTACCCCACATAGTTCATCAGTCATACAAAGAGGGTTTCTCGATACCCACAAACGCCTTCCGACCCCCGGATATTGTGGTCAACAAAGGCCTTTCGGAGCGGACCGATATTGTGGTCAAGACCTGTAACGGGGCTAGAAGCACCGTCACAGGCTTACACTGTAGAGTGCCTTGAGGAAGCGTAGACTTGCGAGGAAGCAGATAAAAATGACTCTGAATTAGAATAGGGCCTGGGACCCGACTTGGCCCCTTACTAGCGCCATAGTATAGGCACCCTATTCTAATTGGCTAATATGCAGATTGATCCCTTTTGGACCAATCACAGGTCGCCTGGCAACGAGCCTCCCATTGTCCAATGGGAGTCGAGCAGCAGGCACCTGATTTACACAGGTGACACACCATGTGTCACGGAGCCCCGTGACACCCTCCTCCACTTAAGGGAGCAGACACGGGATGCTCAAGAGAAATGCAGGAAAAAGGAAAGGAAAGCAAGCGAGAGCGAAGGCGCTCGGAGTCAGCGGCAACCGGGGCGTCGAGAGCAACGGGCACGTCGAGGGGCAACGGAGCCAAACGGGCAGCACGCGCGCGTGGGCACCGCGCACGCGGCGACGGCGCCCGAGTGCGGGCGAGGCTGAGTCGGAGAGCGACACATCCCAAACAGCGGCGAAGAGC
>JAADYJ010001172.1:0-10307 GCA_023338205.1 Halophytophthora polymorphica
ATGAAGGCGTCTTCATCAGGTGAAAAGCGTGGCCGCGATCGCTTCTTGAACTGTGTTGCACCCGGAAGGCCTTGGATGGTGGGGCATGTGTCGACATGCCTGCGTCAACGCCGTACGTCGCTGTGGGTGTAGCCGTCTCGCTTGCAATGTATGCAGGTCCCGTGCTCGACCACCGTCGTGATCCCGAACACGAACGCCCAGTCCTGCGCCGGGTGGCTCTTGGTTGGCTTAGGCCGGCGCTGAAGGATCGAGCGCAGGGTGACCTCGTCGCGTGCCACTTGCGAGGCCTTTGCCACAGTCTTTGACATCTTCCGCTCTGCCACGTATCCAGGCTTGATGGTTGACCGATCGGGGTGGTTCGGACGGAACTTGGCGAGAATGGCGATCAGGCATTCCCCCACGGCCTCGAACGTCGGGCACCTCGGGGCCGGCACGCGCACCATGGTCATCCCCCGCTCAGCGGCCTCGCACTTCTTCACGTGATCTCTCATGAGCTGCCCTTCGAAGTCCCCAGTGCCCGGCTGCATGTAGTCGACTCGCATCTGCAAACAGACAAAATAGGAAGTTAGCAGACAATTACACAAACACTTTACCAGCGCTACAGGAAGCTTACCTCGTACTGTCTGCCGTCCACCTCGATGCACAGCTTGAGCTCGTGGCTGTATATATCAACCTCGTAGCCGCAAACCACCCCGCGCCATTTCTCGAACACGCCAGGCAGGAACTTCACGATGTAGGTTCGGCAGTGGCGTTCCTAGTAGTGGTCAGCCCAGCGTTTGGTGCTAGAAACGCCTAGTACACGTACGAGCACGAAGTGGCGCCAGTGCTGGAGCAAGCCCGCGTGGAAGTGGAGACGGTCTTGACCACGCATGTAGGTCACGCTACGGACCTCATGGCAGCTGTGCCAATGGACAAGTTCTACTGTATCGTGGCCGTCGGTTTGTGATTGATGGCGCCACCCAACTGGTCTGGCTGGCTGACGCGGCGTATATCCACTGTTATTGCTTGTGCTGCTGCTGTAGTGCGATCGGATGCTCTGTAAGTCTGCAAGCCTGGTAACAGAGGTCCTCTCTAGCTGGGACGACACTGCCTGCGTTGATGTGTCGGGTATGAACTCGAGGCGACCTTCTCGATATTGGACCATTCGTGAATACTCCTTCCTGCAGACTTGGCTGGGAAGACAACAGCGGCAGCCAACCTTAGCGGGCGAAAGTACTGCTCGGCTCTCGTGTTCTCTGCGCCCCGAACTGACCCTACCATATCATATCGCGGAGCAAAAGTGCTGCGGTTCGTTGGTTTCGCGCTCAGTAGCCTGCGCAGTCAGAAGCGAGCAGTGCCGAATACAAACAAGTGAGGATCAAGGCGTCAGCAGACGGGTAGGAGCACTGCTTGCGCGGATAGGTCTGCCACGTCCCGTCAACCATCATTCATCGGCGTGCTCCTCCTCCTCTTCAGCAAACGTTTGCGCGCGGAGGATTGAGGAAGCTTGCGCCTGAAACGCGTCGCCCTGCTCCTCCAGACCTCTCCATTTCATCAGCTGCCCCAGTTGCATGAGCGCTTGTGCCTCGAGCTTCCAATCCGCAGACTCCCTCGCGAGGGTCAGCTTTTTCACCAGCTTATCCTCTTCGACCACCGTGTCCACAGGTGGTACCTCATGCTTGAGATACTGCAATACACAAGAAAGCATGGCGCGTGTCAACCAACAGCCTTCGAGTTTATTCTACCAGGTTCAGATCCTTCAGAGTTGAGACCCAACACGGTCAGGGTGCTCACCCGCGTTCTCTCCGTGATGTACACAAAGCGGTTCTACACCGACACACAGCAAATTCTGCGTCAGCCTCTCGCCGCCCCACGCACCAATACTTCACAGCACTGAGGTCGCTTACCCCCTTGGGTTTCTTCTTCCTCTTGGCCGTCGTCGGTGCGAGCGACGCCATGTTCCGATTGTCTGGGTCTCCTGCACGTCTCGCTCTGAAATATGCCGCGTCGGTTGTGAAACGGAAGGCCGTCAGCAAACCTTTCTAGAGAAATGCGTGCCAGCGTTCACTGTGCTAATGCTAGGGTCATTATCACACCGCGCTTCCAAGCCCTTGCTGGTTGCTCAAGGCCGCGTCTAGCTGCTGGCAAGATCGGGTGAGAGACTCCTAGCAGTGGCGAGCACCGCATTGCCGTGCTGGAATCAAAAATCGCTGCAGGGCTCAGTGTATGCGCACTCGCTCCCACGCCTGCAATAGGAGCTCCAAAAATCGAGAAGGCGAGCTAAACCCATACCGCTCTGCCGTTTGTTAACCTGCCGGGAAGGCCGCAGACTTCACCAGTCCAGACTCGGACCCCAGGTGTGGCGACGGGGGAGTGAATGGCCCACGTGGCAAGTCGCGGCTCTGATTTCGCGCATGGGGCTCTGCTGCTCGCTGCCAAGTCGTAGTTGGGACTTTCCTGGAGTTCCAGCGGCGGCCTCGGGGTGTGGCTGTCTGCAGTGCAGCCAGTCGACGTAAGGTCAAACCTGGGAAAACGGCCAGCGCATTCAATTCCCAGAGGTTGGAGCTATCGGATATCGGCACTTCCAGCGTCACCCTGAATGTGTCGCTCGCCGAAGCGATAGGTCTCAATGTTGCGTATTTTGGCCCGACGTTTCAGCAATTTGTCATTCGCGTCCCATGTCTCCGGCCCGACGAATGCGAACATGGCTGGCCATCCCCGTAGCGATATGACCCACTGGAGGCGAACTGGGAGCGAGGTCGGTCCATCGCGTGCCTTCCGTCTTTAGCGCTGCGACCGCGAGACTGGCACTTGCCAAGAACGGTGCTGCCCGCGTCGTCGCGGTGTAGTGCTACGCGGCCTGCCAACGCCATTTCTAGAGTCGCCACGCTGCTGCCAGCCGCTGCGTAGCAGCTCACTGTGCAGCCGAGGGTTTCCCCACAATGCCACCGGAGCTTCCGTCGCCCAGCATTTTCGCATCACAGCGTGTGCCCAAGCTGGTGCCCATGTGTATCGACCCGCCGTGTCGCTATTCAGCGCCGCTCGCTTCACTGAAAGAAGTGGATCGCGTGGTCATCGCCAGCGCCAGGGAACAGGATGGCGTGGTGGTCTACACTGTCGAGGTTTTCCTCAAGCACCGCGTGAACCGCATTCCGACCAACGTCACCACCGACCGCGATCCGCTGCGCAAACCCGACTACGTCGTGGAGCGCCGCTTCCGAGAGTTTGAGGCTCTGCGTCGGCGCGTCGGCGAGCACGCGCGGCGAGAGCTCGTGGGCACCTGTCGCTACTGCAATCGCTTCCGCCTCTTTCTGTTGCACTGTTATCGCCAGCCACGCGCGCTCGTCAAGCTCTGCACAAGCACAAACAAACGCAAGAAGCTGCTGGAGGGATTCTTGAACCGTCTGGTTCAGCTGGCCGTCGCCGACGACTGTATACCTGCGCCACGCGGACCAAGAGAGTGTCAATGTCCTGGCGTGCGAGCCATTCCCGTGCTCATCGGTCAGTTTCTGCAGGAGCGCTAAGCCGTTCAAGTTGTGCAATGCTCGGTTGGAAAGGCTGTAAGTTTGGTTGACTTCAAGTCAGGCCAAGACGACAAGCGTGGGCTCCTGTCCAAAGCAAAGAGGTCTGAGCCGCCAGCAAGATCGAACTCTGGCACTCCAGCTCCAGGCAAATTGCTTCAACCAGTTACAGTCTTCAACGCTCAACAGCTATGCACCGAGGCGCGAAAGCGCTGGCCCACCTCCTGGCGAGGTCGCAATCGCTTCAGTCGAGTTTGGGCCACGTTGCAAAAGCATCACGACGCCGATGGAAGCGTCGTAACCCCACAGCAGAGAAGAAATCCTAACTTAAATGTCAGCCCCGTGCTCGTGAACCGCAGCTCCTGTGTTCAACTTCGAGATCTCCAATTCGTCTGGGACCCAGCGATGCGAGTCCGTGTTCACGGATTCCAAGACGGCTGAGTCGGCCATCATAACGCTAGTGGGTCTGTCGTCTGAATCTCTCTTCAGCGTCGCGTCCCCGTTCGACCCTCACGTCGATGTATTTGCCACGCAAACCCATTCGTGAGCTCCCGTCGGATCAAAGCAGCGCCCACACCAACACCAGAGCGCAGAGCTCGCGACCAAGATGGCGACCATCGTCCCGTGCACGCCGGGAGTTCCCGACTGCGCCATATCACCCGCCGCAGGCGTGTGTGCGCCATACAATAACGCGTTCGACAATGTCCAGTCGGCCGAATGGCTCGTGGTGCTGGCCTTCTTGATCATGGCGGTCATGGCTTTCTACATTGGCGCCAACGACGTGGCCAACGCCTTTGGCACGAGCGTTGGCTCCAAGGCTGTGAGTATCCGTTGGGCCTGCATCCTCGGAGGCGTCGCCAACTGGCTGGGTGCCGTCACGCTGGGTTACGGCGTGTCCACCACGGTCCAGCAAGGTATCGCGCAGATCTCGGAGCCCAACTGCTGGGGCTGTGGGTACTGCGACAGCCAGATGAGCATCTACGCCGTGGGGATGTTCTCGGCGCTCATCGGTGCAGCGTTCTTCCTGGCTCTAGCCACCTTCACGGCGCTCCCAGTGAGCACCACGCACGGTACGTCACTCTCCAACGGTTGTGTTGGATCCGCTCATTGTGTATAGACTTGCTGACCTCGTTATGTTTCCTGCTACAGCTATCGTCGGTGGTGTGGTGGGTGTTACCATCTTCGCCGTGGGTGGAAAATGTCTGAACTGGGCCATGAATGGTGGACTGGGCGGAATCCTGGCGTCCTGGGTAATCTCACCGGCGCTTTCGGGCGTCATCGGTGCGCTTATCTACCTTGCCACGCACTGGAGCATCATGGTGTCCGCGAACCCACCGCGCAACGCCATCCTGGCGCTCCCCATCTTGTACGCAGTCTGCACCTTCAGCATGATGCTGTTGATCCTGCTCAAATCCGAAGCCACCAAGAAGTGGAACCGGAGCTACATGGTCATTGTGAGCGCCGGCGTCACGGGACTAGTTGCCGTGCTCGTGCAGCTGCTGTTGGTACCTTTTGTGAAGAAGCGTCTGCCTTCCGTGACGGGCGAGGACCTTGTGCCGCTGCATGGTGGCGAGCGCAAGTCGTTCGCAGCTATCCAGACGCCCAGTGGCGCTCCCGAAGCCGCTGCAACGAGTGACAAGGACGAAATTGAAGAGCAACAGCTGCTACCACCGCTAGAGGAGCGACCGTCGGCCATGAGCGTGCTCAGTAGCGTCATCAGCGAGTCGGAAGAGCGCTTCCGAGAGGAGCACAACAAGCTGAGCGCCGACCAAAAGGACGCCATGTTCGTCTTCCGCTACTTGATCGTGATGGTGGCCACGCTCGAGTCGTACGCGCACGGCGCCAACGACACGGCCAACTCGACGGGACCCGTGAGCGCAATCTACAACGCATATGCCCAAGGACTGGACACGTGCGGTAAAAAGGAGACAACCGTGTGGATCATGGCCATCGCCGGCGGCTTTGTGTGCGTGGGCATCATCGTGCAGGGCCACCGCGTCATGCGCACCATCGGCACGCGCATCTCCGTCATGGACATGCACCGCGGTTTTGCTATGGAGTTCTCGTCTACGGTTACGGTGGTGGTGGCCACGCTGCTCCAGTTGCCCGTGTCCACGACGCACTGCCAGGTCGGCTCCGTCTTCTTCGTGAGCCTCGTGTCCGTGAGCTGGCGCAACGTGTCCTTTCCCATGCTGGGCAAGATTGTCTTCAGCTGGCTCGTCACGCTGCCCTTCGCCGGTCTCGTCGCCGTCCTGTTCACGGCCATTCTTCGAGCCGCGCTCAAGCACTAACTCGCCTGTCAAGAGGTCGAGAACTGAGTGGGTGGGAGACACAAGGAGAGACTTGAGTGACTAAAGTATTTTGCTCTACAATACCAGAACCTTATTTTCTAGCCATGTTCGTGCCTTCTACTGCCTGTATCATCGAACATGGAGATGTGTGAAGCTTCACTAGAAGATCGAGGACGAAAAGGAAAGAGAGATCGAGTAGAATATGCCAAGAGAATCAACTTGTTTCCCTCCATTAGCTAAGTTACGAGCCCCGCCCGCGCAGTCACCTGCCGCTGGGCTAGCCTGGTCTCCCTTTATTTCTCGGACTTGTCGAGTCGGTCGAGCTGGTGGCGCATGGCGCGGACCTCCGTGAGCACAGACTCGAAGCCTTCGTGCATGGCGTCCCAGCGCGCTTTGCGGCGGTCGTGCATGCGCGTGAAGAGCTTCATCATCTCGCCCCAGAAGACCGAGTTGCACGCGCCCGCAAGCGACACGAGCCACATGAACCACGAGATGTAGGCGAAGCCGAAGATGTCCGACATGATGACCGGCACGTTGGTCACGAACATGGTGAGGCACACGGACAGCAGCGCCGCGAAGTGCATGAAGTGGTTGGACAGGATGCCCACGAACACGTTGTCCGTGAAGGAGCGCACCGTGAAGGCCCGCAGCACCTCCGTGAACGTAATGCACGTGAAGCCCATGGTCTGCGCGCGTGCCAGGCCGTTGGACAGGCAGTCGTAGTCGCCGCCCTCGCAGTAGATGGTCTCGTTCTCGAACTTGTCCAGGTTGTGAAGGTCGCCGAAGATGTACGAGCCGTTGGCGAACTGCGCCTCACAGTTGCCGTACAGGCGCCATCCGTCGTCTATGCCTTCCCATCGCTCGCACGTCACGTCCGTGTAGTCCGTGCCGTCGTTCCCGCCACCGGCCGCCAGGATGTCGTTGAGCAGCAGCGTGCCAAAGTTCCAGTACACGCCCAGCAGGAAGGTCACAATGGCGCCCGAGGCGATAAAGACGGCGTTGTAGCCGATGATCCACCACAGCCGCCCGTGGATGAGCTGCTGGTGCTTGGGGCGCGGCGCCGCGTCCATAATGTGCGGGTCGCCCTTCTCGAGGCTGAGCGCCACGGCGGGCATGCCGTCCGTAAAGAGGTTGAGGATCAGGATCTGCAGCGCCTCCATGGGCAGCGGGCAGCCCGCCGCGATGGTGGAGAAGATGAGCAGGATCTCGCCAATGTTGGTGGACAGCAGGAAGACCACAAACTTCTGGATGTTGGCGTAGATGACGCGGCCCTTCTCCACGGCGGCCACGATGCTCACAAAGTTGTCGTCCGTGAGCACCATGTCGGACGCGCCCTTGGCCACCTCCGTGCCGCTCAGCCCCATGGCCACGCCAATGTCGGCCTCCTTGAGCGCCGGCGCGTCGTTCACGCCGTCGCCCGTCATAGCGCCGATGAGGCCTTGGCGTTGCAGCGACTTGACGATCTCGAGCTTGTCCTCGGGCTGCGCACGCGCAAACACGGACGTGCGCGACGTGATGGCGTCCAGCTCGGCCTCAGGCAGGTACTGCGAGCCGTTGGGCCGCAGCGACGCGCAGTCTGTGGCCTCCTCGTCCGGGTTGGCGCCCACCTCGAACAGCTCAATGTTCTTGGCGATGGCCACCGCCGTCTTGAGGTAATCGCCCGTGATCATAATGGTGCGAATGTCGGCGTGGCGCGCGTGCTTGATGGCGCCAATCACGCCGTCGCGCTCCGGGTCAATGGACGCCACGAGGCCCAGCAGCGCCAGCGGCTGCGACAGCGCCATGAACTTCTCGTCCACGTCGTCGCAGTCGGGCGCGTAGGGCAGTTCGGAGCCCATGGGCTTGATGGCAATGGCCAGCACGCGCAGCGCCTGCGACGACAGGTCGTCCACGGCCGCCAGCACTTCCTGCCGCTGCTCCGCGCTCAAGGGCACGAGCGAGCCGTCCGTCTGGCAGAAGCGCGTGCAGTTGTTGAGGATAAAGTTGGGCGCGCCCTTGACGCAGGCTACCATGCCCGCAGGCACCTGCGTGTCGGCGTCCTTGGCCGACGCGTCCACCGTGAGGTCCATGGCGCCGAAGTGGCCGCCCGCAGGCAGCTGGTTCACCGTAACCATCATCTTGCGCGTGGAGCTGAAGGGCACCTCGACCACGCGCTTGTACTCCTGCGCCACGTACTCCTCCCAGATACCGGCCTTGGCGGCCGCCACGATGAGCGGCGCCTCGGACGAGTTGCCCGTGGGCAGCCAGCGCGGCTGTGCGTTCGGGCCGTCGCTCTCGTCGGGCTGCTGCTGCGTGAGGTGCGTGTTGCTGCACAGCACGCTGGCCAGCAGCGTCGCGCGCACCTGCGTGTTGCCGCCGTTGGGCGAGATTTGGCTCTCGCCGTTGAGGAAGATGCCGCCTTCGGGCGTGAAGCCCTTGCCGGTGATGTCGTACTGCTTAAAGTCGCCCCAGAGCTTCACGGCCGTCATCTTGCCCTCCGTGAGCGTGCCCGTCTTGTCTGTGCAAATGACAGAGGCGGCACCCAGCGTCTCCACGGCCGCCAGCTTGCGCACCAGCACGTTCTTCTTGACCATATCGGCCGTGCCCGAAGACAGGCAGATGGTCACGACCATGGGCAGGCCTTCCGGCACGGCGCTCACGGCCAGAGAGACGGCCACCATGACCATGACGAGCCACACGGGCCGGTCCGGGTGCTTCACGTCGCGCGTGCCCCGCACCATGCCCACCACGAACACGACGATGCACACGGTGATGGCGATGGCGCCCATGACAAAGCCCAGTTTGTGCAGCGAGCGCTGCAGCGGCGTGAGCTTGGGCTTGTACTTGTCCAGGAAGGCGGCCAGTGGGTTGCGCAGGCGACACGTGGCGGCGTCCTCGTCGTCCTCGTCGCCGTCCACTTGCTGGGACCGCAGCAGCGCCGCGATGGAGCCCACGCGCGTGTTCATGCCCGTCTCCACGACGACGCCGCGCGCGTTGCCAGCCGTGATGGTGGTGCTCGAGAAGACCATGTTGTCGGCCGTGAGCTTGGCCGCCTTGCCGCTGGGGGCCAGCGAAGCGTTGTACTTCTTGGACACGTCCTCCGACTCGCCCGTGAGCAGCATCTCGTTGGACTTGAGGTCCACGCTGTGCACGAGGCGGACGTCGGCCGGCACCACGTCGCCCGTCACGAGCAACACCACGTCGCCGGGCACGAGGTCGGCGCTCTCCACGTCCATCTCCTCGCCGCCGCGCAGCACGTTGCAGCGCGGACTCGAGAGCTTGGCCAGCGCCTCCAGTGCGTTGCCGGCGCTGTTCTCCTGGATGGTGGCCACCACGGCGTTGAGCGTTACGATGAAGAGGATGGCGATGCCCTCCACATACTCCTGCAGTGCGATGGACGCGATGGCGGCGAAGAGCAGCATGGCGATGATGAGGTTGTAGAACTGTAGCATGAACACAATGTAGAGCGGCGTGCGCGGCTCGGCCTCCAGCTCGTTGGGCCCGTGCGAGGCCAGCAGCCGCGCGGCCTCGTCCTGGTCCAGCCCGCGCTCCACGTTCGTGTGCAGCAGCTTTGCCACCGTGTCCGTGGGCATCGTGTGCCACTGTTTGTCGTCGTGGGCGTCCAGACTGGCCAGCGACTGCCGCGCCTCGCGCGGGTGCTCGGCCAGTACGCGCTCCGTGTCGCTCAGGAACCGCTCGCGGTGGGAGCTCTCTTCACTGGCGCGGCTCTTGCGGCCGCTGGCGCGGGACGACCGGCGCGATGGCGCCTGGTCCGTGTCGCGGCTCAGTCTGCGCAGATCCATGTAGTCGGCGGATTCGCGGGGCGACTGCAGGCTGTTGTTGTAGGCTGGCGACGCCGGCACCTTGTCGAAGGCCATGACGTCTCGTGCGCGCTTGCCTCGGGGCTCGTCGGGTCTTGTTCTCGGGGCAGGCAGCGGGGCAGGCAGCAGGGCAGGCGAGCAGCGGAGTTGGAGCTATCGGGGGCGAGCTCTTGCTGCCGACGAGGCAAATTCGGTAATGGGCTCTGTGCATCAAGGCGCGGGGAGGTCTGCCGACGTCAGGTAGGGGGCACTATTTCTCGCAGGGCCGCCGCCTGAAGATCAAAGCGCATGTCTGATTAACGTTTTGGGGCCCGCGTGACGCTGCATGCGTGGCCGTGGCTGCTGATCACTCACTTTTGTGTCTCTTAAGTACGGTGTAGGGCTCGCAGCGCGCTTCAATACGAACTTTGCGGGATGGACCTGCTGGTCGTTTCACCTCTATCACTTGGCGTTTGTAAGTAGTCTCCGTCTCTGGCGCGCCCGGCCCAGACGAACTTAATGAGAACAGCCCGTACTGAGAAGAGCCGTCCGATGGCGTGTCGCAGGGATTCGAGAAGTGAGAGGGGGAGGGGGCACTATTGCACCTGCTCACGGCCGGCGCCTTGCTTCGCCCTTGGCTCGGCATGTCACCGTCGGTGACTGCCGCCGGTGGGAAATGCCTGATGGAGCCCTCCCGGCTTGGCCACGCCGGCCTGTCCTGTGCGCGGCGGCCGACA
>JAADYJ010001173.1:0-10305 GCA_023338205.1 Halophytophthora polymorphica
CCGCAGGCGGGGAAGAGAGGACCGCCACGGCGCTGGCGAGGCGGCCCGCTCTTCTCTGGCGAACCACCGAATATCTGCGCGAGCCCACGACGCCGCCGGCCCTGTCTGCACTTGCCGGTCCACAGCCCGCAGCCGAAGCCCGAAACGAAGCCCAGCGCTGTCGACGGACGCAGCTCCGTACACAAACACACCGGCAACACTCTTGCTGCGCTTCGGCCTGTGCCACAGTGCGGGGAGTGGAAATTAGAGGCTGGGTTGGCTCCAGGCTGCACATGTGAGCCCACGCGAGGCGGAACTGATGTCTGCGACGCGACTATCTCTGCGGGCGACCGACCCTATCGTGAGGCACTTCTGGCTCACGTCTCGGCCTCCTGCGTGCACAGGCGCGGACCACAGGACGAGGTGGAGACGCGCGGCGGACTGGAGAAATCGCGGTTGCAAGACGTGCGGATGGAGACCGGGCGCAATCTCTATCGCGCCAGCCTGCAAATCCCGGTGGCTTTCCTCGCTGGATCGAGTGATGAGAGCATTGCTCTCAGTGCGAGTTGGCACTTGGCGCAAGACGCACGAAGCAGGCAGGCCAGCGTCACGGACTGGAGTTGTCGGGAAATGCTAGGACACAGTACTCGTATCGAGTGGAAGTCATGCAAGGTGGCGGGTGCTACAAGCCTCGATATGACGGCTGCAAAACCAACGCTCAGTTGCTCTCATTCTCTCTGGACGCCAGCCAGCACGCCACGAGGCGGCATACGCTATGACGGGCGAACCCAGTATGTGGCTCTGCACGACCTTTGGCTGTGGTTCTGTTTTTCTTTTTTTGCGTTCGGCTTTCTTGTATTTTCGGCGCTTGGGGCGTTTTCACTGCCGCCTTGTATGCCCGGGGGCAGAGAACTCGACTTCCATCGGAAGGATAGAGCTTTTGTGGCCCAAATGGCTATTTGGGCCCCTACCCGCGTATTTTTTACTAGAGTACTGTTTCAATATAGAGTCATATTGGGCCTCTTTCATGTCGCCGCAAACGACTCATTTAACCAACCACTTTCGACCGGTCATATCGCGCGAAGTCAGCTAACGGCTTCTCATTGGTTTAAACAACAGTACCCAGGACAACACGATGGATGGCCATTGGTCGATATACATGCGCTCTGGTAGCCGCCTGGCAAGCACTGCTTGCCAAGCAGTAAGGAGGGAGAGTAGAGCTTCATGACCAAGGAAGGAGTCAGCAAAGTCGATAGGAAGAAGCGTCTCTTCAATCCTTGCTGGAGGCACGACCTGGCTATCATCATGATGGCGCGAGATGCGGCAACGAGGTCCCGACAACGGCAGTCTGTTGTGCCGTGCGTTCAGCAAGGAGGAAATGGCGCTCTCCAAGCGCAAGAAGACAGACGCATCGTTCGCTTCACTCATCCGTGGCGACCAGAGAACACCCAGCGCCACGCGGAGCAGTAGTAGTTGAATAGATAGCAACACGTACTGCGCTCTAGTCGACAAAGCCAGAGGTACGTTTTTCAAGCGTGAAGCCTCCGTGACAGACGCCGGGTCTGCTCGGTCGCTTGTCCAGTCAGCGGCAAGCGAGCAGACCGCCAAGTAGTCGAGCTAGAAGCCGATGCTCGCGGTGGACGTTGGCACAGTGGACGTCTCGATAGCCTTGTCTACGTGTGTATGTACGACGGATGTGTGTAAGGAAATGGTAATGCCCACTAGTTGGAGCAAGTGTCAGCTTGTGGCGACCAATCACTCACAAATGCGTCCCAAAGTCACTCTATTAAGCTACTTGGCAACTTTGAGCTACCTCACTCTATCAAGGAGGCCCGAAGGGGGGGAAGAAGCCCGCCTCTTCTTTGCAAATAGGCACGCAATCTCGCCCCACTTGGCGCGAAATCCTGCTGCAAACGCATTTGGCGCCCGGGAGTTGCGTGCGGCCTGGCGCGTCTGCCCCGTGGCCCGGCCCCCCGCCGTGCGCTCATTCGTTGATTCACGCACTCGCGCACGCAACCCCCGGACCGGATTCGGCTGCTTTGCGGCCGGCCGCACTGCGCCCGCGTGTGGCCGCGGTTGCCCTGCCCATTCTCGCATTTCAAGTCTGCTGCCAAACCAGACACAGACACAGACACGCGGTTAGCCCAGAGGCGAGTGCGGATAACCCACTCGTTTAGGCCAGCCGGTTGGGCCCGATCCCGATCCCAAGCGCGACCCGATCCGGCCGCGCGTCCCTTGAGCAGCACGAGCTGCGGCCTGCAGGAGCTCGCGGCCGCCCTCGCGCGCCGCCCGGCCTCGCCCGAGCCCAAGCCCAAGCTGCGCTGGAGCGCGCGCCTCGCGCGTCTCGGGCTGCACGTGCTGCAGCGCCTCTTCCCGCTGCTGCTGGCGCTACGCATGGGTCCGTTAGACCCGGACACACCCGTGGCCGCGGCCGCGGCGGCCTCGTCGCCCTGTCCGCGCCGTCCGGAGCGCAGTTTGTCCATGGACAGCATGTCCGTGCTGCCGGACGACGCCGTGACGCGCGAGAGCCCCGCGTCGCCCGTGAGCGTGGAGGACAAGGCGACTTCCCCGCCGTCTCCGGCCACGGAGAGCCAAGTGGAGCCGCTGCCCGAGCTGGACGCGGAGAGCGACGAGTCGACCCGGACGGAGCTGGAGCAACTTAAGCAGTCGCAGTTGCGCCAGTCCACGGGCTCCATCCTGGCGCGACAGCAGGAGGCGCTGGACCACCGGAGGCACACGTTCAGCGCCGTGACGGCCGGTGGCCGGGCCAGCGCGCGACGCCGCAGCTACGACTTTGCGCTCTTCTCGGGCACGTACCCGCCCGTGGGGCCCGCGGCGGCCCCCGTGGCGCTGCCAGCCAGCAAGACGCACCACCTGCAACACCTCCGCGTGTACGGCAAGAGCAGCGGCCCGGCGCGCCACGTGAGCGAGCGGCACGAGGAGGGCGCGGCCATGCTGGTCGTGCGCAGCCCGTCGGCCAGCACCACGTGGACGCGCGGCCGCGCCGTGCAGATCGCGTGGCAGGTGCTGGACCCGAGCGTCCAGCGGCTGCGCATTGAGTTGCTGGAAGACGGCCTGAGCGCCACGACGCTCATCGCCGCCGAGGCGCCCAACTCGGGCAACTTTACGTACCACCGCGTGCCCTGGGGCATGGAGTCGGGCAGCAAGTACTTCCTGCGCATCTCGGCGGCCGGCGAGCCCGCGCGCTTGCTCACCACGAGCTTCTTCCGGATCAGCTCGGCGCCTTAAGCCGCACGCAGTCACACAGCAGGAGCGCGCCCATTGTGGTAGTTGGCCCCCAGTTTTTTTATTTAATGTACTATCGGTAGTGTGAACGTGCGAGACGAAGGCGTTGAGTTTGGTCTGCTGCGGGCTTCTATACGTTGTACATGTAGACGGAGGAAGAGGTAAGGAGAAGAGGAGCTGGGGGCTCGCAGTGGGAAGACGGCTTGGCGGCGAGAAGGTGGCGAGCCGGGAAGCGCCGCGGCCCGAGACGCCGAGCAGACGCGGGCGCTGGCGTGGCCCGCACGTCAGACGCGCGGCCAGACGCGAGCGTGCGCGGCCGCATGCAGCATGAACGTGTGCGGGAAGATCTCCTCGTTATCAGCGCCGTCAGTCCGAGGCAGCACGCGGTCGGGCCCAACTGGGGTACGTCCTGCACCACAGGGCGGGCCCACTAGTCCGGAATTTCAAGGCAGGCTATACTTGCTTGTTGTATGCTGGGGGTTTGTAGTCCGGGGTTTGAAACGGCCGCCCTTCCCGCGCATGGTCAAAGGCTTGGAAGCTGCACTTTCGAGGGCGGAAGTGCCAAGCGCGACGGATGGAAGCGGGGGCGGCCGCTGCTGCGGGCGCTCTCGGCGTGGCGTCCACGCCCACGCCCACGGACGCAGACGCTGGGCGCGCGCGCGAGGTGGCCGCGTTCCTGCGCTCCACGGGGGCCAAGCTCGTGTGCATCGACTTTGACGCCACGTTCGTGAGCGTGCACACGAGCGGGCGCTGGGCGCGCTCGGCTTGCGAGTTGCGTCGCCACGTGCGCGGCTTCTTCCTGGCGCTCGTGCCGCGGCTGCTGGACGCGGACGTGCACGTGGCCGTGGTGACCTTCAGCCCGCAGGTGGCGCTCATCGCCGACGTGCTGGCGCTCTGCTTCCCGGCGGCCGTGACCCGCCGCGTCATCGTGCGCGGAGACGACGACGCGTGGTCGCTCGTGCACGCCGACACGCTGGCCTTCATGCCGCTCTGGCAGACCGGCGGCCGGCACCTGGACCGCAAGTTCAAGCTGCCGTTCCTCATCTCGGCGGCCAACGAGCTGTCGCGCAGGCTGCAGGGCGACGCCATTCGCAACCGCGACACGGTGCTCATCGACGACGACGCCGTCAACATCCGCGTGGCCAACGACAGCGGCCTCACGGGGCTCTACTTCGACCCGGAGGACGCTCACGCCGCGGCCTTTTGCGCGCGCGTGCGCAAGCTGCACACGCAGACGGGAGCCGCCCGCACGCCCATGCGCACGCCGTGCAAGACGCCGCCCGTGCGACTGCGCTCCACGCCCAGCAGCAAGTTCCTGCCCAGTCGACGCACCGGCGCACGCCGTCGACTGGGCGCGACGCTCAGCAGCGCCGGAGACAGCAGCCGAGGCGCGAGCTTCAGCGTCTGCACGCCGTCGCCGGTGCTCAAGCTCCAGTACAGCGTGGACATGGGCCGTCCGCGGTCCAAGCGCGCCACGAGACTCCTGCGCAACTGTAGCAGGAACATCGAGGTGGCCATGCCCGAGATTTCGACGGCTCCGGCCGCCACGACGCCTCTAGCGACGGTGGAGCCCGTAGCGGAGCCCATAGTGGAGTCCACGGCCACGTCGCGGGATGACGAGGTGCCCGCGACGCCCGTCAAGCAGCCCAGCCGCCAGTGTGTGGAGACTCCGCCCGTCAGTGCCGTGCGGACGCCCAGTGTGTAGATTGGACCGTCGTGTCCCCTGGTCGGGCGAGCAAGGCGTCGCGTGTCCAGGAGCTATTTAGTGGCGATACCGATGGAAGGAGGCGCGAGACAAGGCACTGGGCCTGTGCATAGCGACGGTAATGAGCCCCGAAGCAAGTGAAGTGTCCACCGACGCGAAATAAGCATGCACGTGTATTGGAGCCTCTAGTCGGCTTGAAGAGGCGCGAAATGGGCCTTGTTAGACGGTGCTCGCGCTGGATTTTTGCTGGAGAAGGAGTCGCTTCCCGCGCATGTGATTTGCAGCCTCCATCGTGGCTTGCGAAGGCTGCAAGAAGCAGATTCCGAGCACGCGGTTGGCCCAAAGCGTGCGCGCTTCCACCGCCAGGACGCGGATTGTGCCGGTTTGGACGGGTTGCAGTTGCATTCCGGCGCAAGAGGTAGTTGGAATCGGCAGTCCGTACCAACGAGGACTGACGAGCACTATGCGATAGCCACGGGGCTGACAAGAAGGGTGACGTGGCCGCGGGCACAACTGGCTGGCCAGCCAGCCAAGAGCAGACCCAGTTCGCTAGCAGACGGGAACTGATGAAGCTGCACAAGCTGGAGCTCGCTAGCACTGCTTCGCGACGCCTAGCAAGCACTTGGCCCCCTTTTCCGGCAACTGGCGTTCTTATTCCGGCGTGTCAATGGGGTACACGCTGACACGCCGTATTTAACCCCCATCAAGTCCGCGGTGCCGGCTAGTCGCCTACTAACGCGCAGTGGAACTCTCTCAACCGACTGCCTTCCATGAAGAAGCCACCGCTCGCCAGCTCCTCACTTGGGGATTCGACGCTCACGCCCCACGTCCCGCAAGAACATGTCGGGGTTGTCTACGACCGAAAACGGCAGCTCGTCCGGCTCCGCGACGCCAGTTTGGACGGCGGCGCCCTTGATCCCCACGGACAGAGACGACTCGTGCACGTGGTACAATGGCCGCGAGTGCCAAGCCCCGCGCTCCTGCGAAGACTGCCTCAACGTGGCCGTCTCGGGCGACAGCGTACGACTCCAACCTCCCTCTTGCCCTCCTGCGAACTCGCAACTTTGGGCTGAGCTCTGACCTTGACACGTTGCTACATGTGCCCATTCCAATTCGTCGTTTGTCAGTGCGGCATCGACGCGATCGGCCGCTGCGTGAGCATGTCTACAGCCACGGTGTACGACAACTTCTACCCGTCCTCCGGGCTCTCGTACTGCGCGAGCAACGACACCACGTGCAGCAGGTGCCGGCGCTACTGGCTCGCGCAGTATACGCACGACAACTTTGTGCGTTCTTCGCGCGTGTGCGTCGGGGACGGTGGCTGCATTTGCCTCGCGAGCTGCACGAGCCCTTCGCGCAGGTCGCTGATCCTCCGGGACGACGAGTGTTCCGTCTTTGGGAGTGGCAACTCGACGCGCATCATCGTGATTCTGGTCATCACGGGCTGCGCCTTCCTGCTCTTCCTCTTCGCGACGCTGTACGTGCGTGTGGCCGTGCGTCAGGCCGGTCGGATCCGCCGCGACGAGCAGCAAGTCCGGCGTCAGACGCAGCGGGCGGCGAGAGAACCTCAGCTCAAGCTGGACCTCTCCGGCTGGACGGACATGCGTGAGAAGCTCATCGCCGGCGAGAAGCAGCAGTTGGAAGGCGGGGACGAAGGGGACGGCGTCGCCAAGCTCAAACTCACCTCCACGGAGGCGCCATCCGCTGTGGTAGAGGGCGACGTGAGCGAGAGCACGCCGCCGCGTCAGCTCTAGGCTTTGTGTTTCACGTGGAGGACCAAAGGAAGTCGCAAGTCGACGCAATCTGCACTTGTAATGAACGGTCAATAGCGAGGCCTGACTACTACACAGTGTGAACGATCCCTGGCGGTCGGTACTATGGAATGTGACTACGTTCGAGCTCACTGGGGGACAGTGGACGGAAGCCGTCGCCTTCCTCCACGATGATCTCCGGGGCGGAGCCTCCCGTCTCCGCTAGCTGCACTCGGTGCACGCCCGCGGGCCCCGCTTTCGGCGACTTGCCGCCCTTTTCGACCGCAATGAGCTGCTCGCGCATGGATTTCCAGCCTGCCAGCGTGAGCTGCGGGCCTCGAGGCGAGCGTGGCGGGCGTCGACGCCGTGAAGACGCTCCTGGCCTCTGGTACGCCAAGACTGCGAGCAAGGCGAACACACGGGAGGTTGAGTTTCTTCCAGTACAGCGCAGTTGAGTGTGCAACTGCAATGGCACTCAATGCCCCCGAGCCACGTACAGAAGTCCAAGTGTCCGATGAGCGCCTTGATCACGCAGATGATGACCACGAAGAGCAGCACGGCGCCCAGAGCCATGCCCACGATGAGCATGACGCGCAGGATCTTGCTGCTATTGAGCACGGGGCACTCGTAGTCGACCACGAGCGAGTCGCGCGAGGTCCGCTCGCACACCGCCAGACAGATACAGCCGCTGTGACCCGTACACACGGACGAGGCGATCTCGCTGCTGCCGCTGGCGTACTGCCGGAGCCAATTGGCGCGACAGGCCGAGCATACGGCGTCCGAGGCGAGGCAGTACGTGTGCGAGTCGGACGAGTACGTCCCGTCCTCGCTGTCTACGCTCGAGACGCTCGTGCATTGGCCTTCTTGGCCGATGGCACACTAGCACAGTGGGTAGCACGTCAGCTAGGTCAGCATCGCGAACCGCAGGCCCACGCGCAGGAAGAGAGACGTACGTTGTCGCCGCTCACAGCCACGTTGAGGCAGTCGTAGCAGGACCGCGGCCGCACACACGTCGTGGTCGCATACCACATGCACGAGTCGCCCGCGGCCGCGCCGCCAACGTCGCCAGCGCCGCCGCCGCTGCTGGACGCCATGCGCCTGCGCTCTCTGTTCGTGGACTGGTGGCTTCGCGAAGAAGAAGCCGAGCTCGGTCATCACTTCTCCGTGAGGATGGCCGAAAGTGGTGCTGGCATACAAACTTTGAGTCATCCAAGGCGTCCCACGGTCACTTTTCGAAAAGTCGGAAGTGGGAATTGACTAACCGCAGCTTCAACCGAAACGGCGTCACGACATGTTCATACATGTTCCTGTACGTTTAATGCATGCTCATACACGTGGAGGCGGCCATAGATATAGGTTACGAAGGGCCCTTGTCCTCCATGCTCGTCCATGCTCGCTACGCCTGCGTGGTCTCCAGTGCGCGGCGCTCATTCTCCTCGGGCGCCGCTGGTCTGTAGCCTTCGCCAGACTCCACGACGACCACAGGCGCGTCGGCTTGGGCTACTTCGGCGCACTCTCTCGCGTCCAGCGTGACGCCGTTGCCAGCCACGACCTCGCTCTTCTCCTTCTCGATGAGGTTCTGGCGCAGCGACTTCCACCCGGACAGACTGAGCTGCGGGCCTGTAGGGGGCGGCCGCTGCACACGGCGCCCCGCCAGGCGGTCGGACTGCTGGATGAAGCGCTTGATGCCCAGAGCCAGGAGCCCCACCACGAGAGCCACCGTGACGCTAAGCACCACGATAATCACGATGTGTGTGGCCGTGGACGACCCGCTGTCGCTGCTGCTGCCGCTGCACTGGTCGCTAATGACCGAGCTCTCCCAGCCCGAGACCTCGCAGTTCTGCACGCAGACGCAGCCGTCCGCGCCCGTGCAGTACGTGGCAGACGTGCTCTCGCCGTCCTGCCACTGCGCCACGCAGGACGCGCACACCGAGTCGTCGGCCGCGCAGTACGAGTACATGCTCGACGGGTAGTACTTGTAGTGCGCCATGTAGAATTTGCGGTTGGCCAGATACTCGTCGTACTCGGAGACGGCCACACAGCCGCCGTTCGGGTCGATGGTGCACTCGGCGCCGCTGCTGAGCGCCACATTCAGGCAGTCAGAGCACGTGCGCGGCTTGCTGCAGCTCTCGTCTGCATACCACGTGCACGAGTCGCCCGCGTTCGAGCTCACGGTCATGCTCGAATCGCTAGAACCGGCCGATGGGGACGTGGAAGTCGACCCCACGGTCTCCGAAGCGGCGGATCCGGTGCTGCGGTCGCCGCTCCAGGACGCGGAGGCGGAGCTGTTGGACGCCATGGCGACGTGGAGGTCGAAGCTCGCGTTCAGATGGCTCGCGCTTGAGCACGACGCGGCGAGTTGAGCTGTGGTCTGGTGTCGAGCGCGTGCTCTTCCGCGGTGGCTGTCCAGCCGGACGTTGGGGCTGAAGGGCGAAGGGTCTCGCAGTGAGACAGCAGGCCGCACCTCTGCCTCCGGTTGGCTCTGGAATGGCGACTTGAGCCCAGGGCTCTGCAGCGAACGCGAGACGAGGTGGGGGACCATAGAGTTCCCAAGTGTAAGCGGCCGTCGGGGCTATGCCATCGTCCCGTAAACCGTGGCACGTGCACTTACGACTGTGCCTGCGCCGTCTCTTGGCAGATCGCCGCAAGCCGCCGCCCGGAGCCATGAGCCAACCGCTGGAGCAAAGGCGGCAGTCGAGGGCAGCAGGGCGGGGGCAACGAGCGCTGTGGTGTGCCAGCACCTGGCGGCTGGGCCTGGCCACATGCCAGTGCAGCGAGCAGCACTTGGGCTTTGGCAGGAAGCGATGGCCAAACGCCTGCGATCAACAAAAATGGTTCGAGAACGTCATCCCACGGTGTTGCAATGGCGCGCGCGCGTCATCAAGTACCGGTACCAACAGGGAAACGTTGACGCTCTGTCCGGATGACGCCATACCAAAACCAAGTACAGCGTTGAGTATACACTATCCGGATATATGTGTCCGGAAACCAGGATTTGTATCCGGACCCCAGACCGTCCGGATAATGCCGATACAAAAACCAAGTACACGTCCCTCCTGGTGGGAAATTCCGGAATTTCCTTGTAGGAGGGACGTGTACTTGGTTTTTGTATTGGCATTATCCGGAAATCCCGGAATTGTCAGGACCAATAAGTAGGAATTCCGGAATTCGGGGCCATGGGGGGACGTGTACTTGGTTTTTGTAAGTGGTGATTTCAAAGCTTGGTTCCAAAAAGCAACGTTTGAAATCGTGGGTGCAACCTCTCCCCGTTGCTGAGGCGCGACTCGTGTGCAAGAACTGTCAAGGTGGCGTCGAGGGCCCCGTGGGGACAGCGCATCCACTGCTACAAGGAGGTCAAGACGAAAGGCAAGCTGGCGAAAGTTCGAGGGCACCTGGAGTTTTGCCGCGCCTATCGAGCTCCGACAAATGCTGAGCTGGTAGCCGTGCTGGAGTGCCTTTGGGATGAATGAGCGACACCGACACCGACGCTGTGTACGCCACGCCACTCCGAGCCCGAGATGGCCTTCGGACGTCTACGCGCAGCTGGCCGCGCAGGGCATGCGCGTGGTGGAGGGGTGGTCGAGGCTCGCTCGGGGCCCTGCCAACGAGGTGAAGATGGTGTGC
>JAADYJ010001174.1:0-10299 GCA_023338205.1 Halophytophthora polymorphica
GCAGCGTGCGCAGTTGTGCAGCTGCCAAGTGAGCAGCAGCGTCAATTATATAAAAGCGTTCGCGAGTGCAAATACACCGCCAAACCTCCTCGGATGTAACCTACTCCGCTCCTTTCCACTACCCGGTCGACAACCCTGAACGAGGTCGAAAGTGACGGTGTGGTTCAGCTCAAAAATTGAGCGGCAAGCGGAGAAGCAGGTACGTCACGCTCTAGAGCGCACAGATTGGTAGCGATACTACTAGTAGCAGTCATGCAAGCCGCGGACGCGCCACGACACGGAGACGTGGTCCTCCACCATCAAGTCTCGCAGTTGTCGAATTCTTTGGCTTAAACTTGCATCTCGGACGCCGTGGCGACCTGCGCCTCCAGCTTGTCGAGCACCTTGCGGAAGAGCGGGTCGAAGAAGGCTCGCCACTGAGCGTACGGGATGCGTTTATCCTGCGCGTTGGGGTCGGTGGTGGTCACTCGCACGTCTTGGCCGCCACGGAAGTCGATCCAGGAGCAGCCCAGGAACTGGCACAGGTTGCGGTAGCCCCAGCGCTTGCGTCTCTTGGGGAAGATCTCCACCACGAGCGTCTCTGGCCGCGTCCACATGACGTTCACCATGCCGGCGCCGTGCATGCCAATGACCACGTCGCTGTCCAGCATGACCCGCATCTGCTCCTGCATACTCAGGTCCACAAACTCGAGCGCCTGGAACTCGCACTCGCCGAAACGGTAGGCGTCCTTGTACTCCTCGCGCATGCGCTGCAGCACCTCGTCCTCGTTCGTCCACACGCGCTGCACGCGGCGACCACCGTACGGTCTCCTGGAGATCACCGTGATGAGACAGCGGCGAGGCTCCTGCTTGGCGTCGCGGGGGATGACGCGCAGACTCCGCAGTGCCTCGTTGCGAAAGTCTGCCACGAGGCGATTGGCATGGCAGGGCTGTTCGTTGTCCAAGTGGCTCATCAACGGCCCTGTCGCCTCGAACGGACCTACTAGCGCCGAATCCAACTGCACTAAGCGATGCTGGAGCTGCTCGCCGTCCACTGGAGGTCTCTGCGGCCCTAGCATGGCGTGCCGAAGCGCGTCCACGGGCGATGGCAAGCCGCGGTCCAACGTCACGAGCTGTGTCGAGTTGGTGCTCCAGCCAACGGTCTGCAAGGCCACCCAGGCGTTCAGGATGCCCGAGATCTGGAAGAACGGGTTGTGGTCGTCCTTCCGTGCGATAATCACGGCGTGGGTGAGCCGCAGGTCGCTTGCAGGCTGCATGACGGCGCTTGAGGCTTCGAGGTGGCAGTTCACATAGTCGTCTCCAGGCACGTCGGCAAAGGTCTCGTGCCAGACGCGAGGCACTCCGTGGGCCGCGTCTTGCGGCTCCGAGCACCGACACCAGGCGCGTTGCGACGCGTAGGTGAAGCGCGGGTCGTGGCCGCCGCCGTCGTCCTCCAGCCTGTCAATGTCGTGCGCCACCTGCGCTTCCCGCATGTCCAGCGTCCAGTCCGTCAGCTGCACCGCCTTGAGACCAGCCTCCGGCACCTGGAAGACAGTGTACCTCGAGCTGTTGGCGCTGTTGTCGCTAGCTGCACGTGTGGAGCAGAAGCTGCGCGACGAGTTGGCCAGACGCTCCAGCACGCCATAATCCCGCGTGTACAAGCACTCCTCGGGCGAGCCCTTCTGAAGCGGCCACTGCGTCGGCGGTGGCAATCGGATCGCGTCGTCCTCGCTCTTCTGCGCAATGTCCAGCGGCCAGAACGCCTTGGACGGCGGCTTGGAGGCTACATCAATTGGCTCCAGCAATGGCACGTCCTTCTTGGCGGCCGACGCGGCGTTGTGCGCATGTCCTGCGTTGTTGCGGCCGCTGGAGCTTGCGGCGGAGAACCGCACGGCCTTGAGGTGCGTGGGCAAATGCGTGAAGTCGACGACGTACAGCAAGGCGCCCAGCGCCGAGAGCGCGCCCAGCAGGAGCCACCACTTGCGTGTGCGAGTGCGCGGCGTCTTGGCGGAGGCTGGAGGTGCACGCAGGCGCTGAGGGTGGACAGCCATGGAGGCGAAGCGTGGAGTGGAAGTGCCGGTCCCGTGGATGGAGAGCTACTTCGCTGTTTACTCTCTCCACGTCCCTGATGGACCAAGTTGCCATCAGCAGCGGGCAGCAACAAGTCGAAATATCAGTTGTCAGGGACACGAATAGCAAGGCGTGGGGGCAGGGTCATACGGGTTTCAAGTGCTTGGGACAGATGTTGCTAGTTGAAGGTGCAGGCGGAAGCTGGGACGGTGACTAAATATAAGGTTTCGACAGGGTCGAAGAGAACTTTTAGATAGGTCACGTGACGGTATATGCTGCAATCATTATGGTTCAAGGAGTCTCGGGCACACTTGGTTCCATGTGGCGGTGCAAAACCGATACGGCATCAAGTTCACAGTGATGGCAGCGCAGCATTCAAATACCTGTCTAATTCGATATAGTAGAAATCGCCGTGTGGGATTCTGACGCAATTAATGCACTGGCAAAACCGATATCCGACCATATCGCATATTCTAGTTAGCAGCACCGCAAATGGAGCAAATGGAGCATAAACGGCTGTGTCACACGTGGGTTTTGTGCCAGTAGCCAGAACAAAGTGCTCCGACACACAGCTACTGCTCGCTCGAACTCGACTTGAGGCGCTTGTTGGCGGGCGACGTGGACCCCGTTGCCTCCATCGACAGCTCCTCGTCCTCGGCTTCCTGCAGAACTACATCACGAACGGTACCAGGTGTCAGATGCACCGCAGATCGCTCGAATGGCCACCAAGTCGAGGAACTTGCAACCCGACGCGTGGCTGGACGTACCTTGGAGTTGACGCACCGCCTTCGGACGTAGCGTTCGCGTGGAAGACTGCAGGCCAACGATCTAAGCACACGGTGAGGTAACAGGTCCGCACCCACAGACCCATATTACAGCCAAGCAGTCCGATAGAAAACGAACCTTCGAGGACGGCGACGGCGGCGGCAGCGTCGTGCTGAACTGGCGCAGGTATCTCCGGAACGCTTTCTGCCACACGAGACGCGCAAAAATACGTTGAATACAATACACAGTACTAGGTCGTGCTGTAAAGAGCTCGTCCGATGGACGTACGTGGATGGCGGCGTGCATCTTGGGCGACTTCTGGCGGCAGTACACGCGGATGATGCGCTCTTCAAACTGGGTCCACGCACGCACAAGCCAATCCAACCAGCAGCAGAGTGAGCGTCTTCCCATGCGACCCCCACCTCTAGTCCACGCCACCTTGTTGCCAGACGTACCTTCTCCGGGAAGAGCAGGCTGACCTGCTCCTTGGGGATGTGGAAGGCCGTGTCCAGGTCGTTGGACGCGTAGAAGGACACGTTGTCCACGGGGTTGCGGTCCTTGAAGTTGTAGTTGAGCCGGCCGTCCGACACGATAATGTCCTCCGGGTCCAACGTCACGCCGTCCGAGGACGCCTGGCAGACCAACTCTTCGCTTGTGAACCGTGGGACGCGCGTCGTGAGATCAGGAGGCAGCAGATACTCGTCGATGAACTCGTAGAGCTCCCGTCGACGCATGCGCTTCAGGAGCGCCCGGGCCTCAGCCAGCGTGTCCGTCTTGGACGACTCGATGGCCTGTGAACATGAGAATCGTACCGCACAATTGTAGTTAGTCAAGAAGTTTCGATCGTGGCAACATGGCGCCAGGCCCGAGACCTACGTGCACGACGTGGTCCGTGAGGAACTGGAAGTCCTGCGGCGTGCGCGTGGCCTCGCAGATGCCGAGCTCCTTGTCGGCCAGCAGCATGGCGTCGCAGATCATGAACTCCACGGCCTTGCCCTTGCGATGATTGTAGATCTGCTTGTGCATTTGGTAGCGCTGCTGGAACATGTCGTAGATGTCGAGGTTCACGCTCGTGTGGTAGCAGATCTGGTCCCCGATCACGCGGTTGAACATGGAGAGCCGCGAAAAGTCGAACACCTTGCGCAGCCCGAAGAGGTTGAGCATATCGCGCGCCAGGTAGTCGAACTTGTCCACGTCGATGCAGTTCCGGCCGTTGGCCACGATCTCGTAGAGGTAGCCGCGCGAATCCACCCGCGAATTCGAGCCCAGATGCGTCCTGCCACGCGCAACGCACAAGTCACGCGGGTCAGCATCGCTTTCGTCCTGCGTCAGCTCATCCATCGCGTCCATTGGGACGGCACAACGCACTCTTTGGCGCCGACGATGAGCTGCTGGATGAAGCGCACGTCCTCCCGCTCCAAGTCGATGGCGTTGTCGTCCACCATAAAGTCGATCATGCGCGTCGACATGTCCTCGTGGTGGTAGCTGGGCCCCTCCTCGCCATACCCGCGCGCCGCGGCCACCCGCGGCATGAACTCGTGCTCGAACACGTGCGAGAACGGGCCGTGACCCAGGTCATGCAGCAGTCCAGCCGCGCTCTGCACGGAAAGACGCGGATCAGCAGCTTAGACGCCATCTCGCAGGCAATAGCGCAGTGTGTGGGCGTACCAGGAGCCTCGAGTCGCGCTGCGTGAGCTCCAGCTCGGGCTGCTGCAGCCGGAAGCGCTCGACCGTCTCGCCGGCCAAGAAGCCGACGCCGAGGGAATGCTCGAAGCGGTTGTGCGACGCGCCCGGGAAGACGTAGTAGAGCGTGCCGAGCTGCTTGAGGTCGCGCAGCCGCTGGAACTGCGGCGTGTCCATGAGCTGCACGCACAGCCCGTTGAGCTTGATGTAGCCGTGCACCTGGTCTGCACACGCACGCGAACGAGTCAGCCAGAGGTGGCGCCGGAAGCACTGGGCTCTAGCGCCCGTGGCAAGGCGAGCGCGGTACCATTGAAGAGCTTGGCGCGCGGGTCGTCCGCCTGCGGCCACGCGCTGCGCATTCTCGTCGCCTGCGGGCTGCAGGCCAGCACGAACTTGCGATGTAGGCGGCCGCCACCGACGGCCATTCGTCGTCGGAGCCCGACGGAGACGCGTTTTTGCCCGCCACGTCCGCGCCGGTTTTGCCGGTTTAGCCGGGTTTGCCACGCCGTTTTATAGGATCCGGGCCAACCAAACTTTGGTTTCCCCGGATACAAAAGTGTAACCGATTTGATTTCAGATAGATGCCAGGTTCCAAAAGCGAAAGCGCAAGCGCCAAGAAGCTCGAGCAGCTCCGAAGACGCTCGAGAAGCTCGAGAAGCTCGAGGGCGCGGCCTTCCTCGCTCGGTGTGTGTCCCCGCGCTGCGGCATGGACGGCGACGTGGCCTACGTCCGCGTCTCGGGCGGCGGTGCGCGCCTCCCCCCGCGCTCACGGGCCACTGTGGGGCTGTACGCCGGCATGGCGCCCTGCGAGCTGGACGCGCTGGTGCGTGCGGCCTTGAAAGCGCCGGCTTCGGCCTCTTGCGTGGGCTTCTCCGTGGCCGCCGCGGGCTCCCCGCCGCGCTCTGGGCGTCGCGAGACGGGCGCGAGTCGCGCCAGCTCGTTTGCGCCGCGGATCGTGCCGCTTTCGCTGGCCTGTCGCGCCCCGGAGCTGCTCCACGGGCCCGTGACGGCGCTGCTGGGCCCGTCCAAGGCGGCATCTCGCCCCCCCGCGGCCTCTGCGACGGCCACGGCGCCGCCCGCGTCGGCCCCAAGCGCTCGACAAGCGGTGGAGCCCTCCGCTCGGCCTGCGTCGCCGCCTCGGAGCGCTCCGGGCCCGCTGCAGCCGCCTGGGGGCGCGTCGCCCGCCCGCCGGAGCGACTCGTCCGGCTCGGCGCGCGTGGCTCGGCTCCTCGCGGCGCTGCAGGCGGACGGCGCGCTGTCGAGCTTCGAGGCCGCCGTGCTGGCCGAGCTGTGCGAGCAGCAGCTGGACGTCGTGCTGCCGGCCATGCGCAGCGCGCGCTCCGTGGCGCACAAGAAGCGGCTCTTACTGTCGCTGCTGCGGCCCACAGACGTGGCGCGCGACTCGCGCACGCCGCTGCGCACGCCGCCGTCGCCGTCGCCGTCGCCGTCGCCGTCGCCGCGCCAGCTGCGGGCCCCGGACGCGCCGCAGGACCTGTCGGCGCAGCTTGTGGCGCGGCGCGACGACGCGGCGGCGAGGCAGCGGGAGTCGGCCCTGGCGCTGCTGGCGGAGCTGCGCGCGCGCGAGATGCTCACGCGCCTCGAGGCGGAGCTGCTGCAGGCGCTCGTGGGCCAGCGGGACGCGCAGGTGCTGGCGCTCGTGCGCCGCTTCCAGGCGCAGCCCCGGGCGCAGGCCTCGGCCCGCGAGCTGCGCCGGCTGCGCGACGCGCTCGTGGCCGTCGTGGCCGAGCTCACGGCGGAGCTGGGCGACGAGGAGAGGCCCACGCCCGCGGCCGCCGCTGCGCGCGGGCAGGAGGACGCCGGACGACACCCGGACGCTGGGCAGGAGGACGCCGGCGGACGCGAGGACGAGCTGGCGGCGTGGCAGCGACAGGCCGTGGCCATGCTGGCTCAGTGGCGCGCGCAGGGCGCGCTCACGGCGGGGGCCGCCGCGACGCTGCGGCGGCTCGTGCGACAGCGCCACGAGCTGCTGGAGAGCGCGCTGGAGGTCTTTGCCAGTGACGGCGACGCGCCCGAGCTGCTGGACACGCTGCAGCGCGTGGCGCGGCTGCAGCGGCAGCAGGAGCAGCAGGAGCAGCAGCAGCAGCAGCAGTTCGCGCGCGCGCTGGCCGCGCGGCCCTGCCGCGACGTGCTGCGCGCGGCCTCGGACCGCGCGCTGGTGCAGCAGCTCTTTGCGCAGCGCTCGGAGCTCGTGCGCGCGGCCTGGAGCGCCTTCCAGCGCACGCAGGACGCGCGCGAGCTGGGCGAGACGCTGCGCCGCGTCGCGCGCTTGGCGGCGGACACGTCTGCGGCCCGCGCGCGGCGGCTCGAGGACGTGGTGCGCGAGATGCAGCGGCGCGCGCTGGTGCGGCCCGGGGACGCGGCGGGGCTGCTCGCGCTCTGGCGCGGCGGGAACGAGGCGCTGCGAGCCGCGGACGAGGCCTTCCAGGCCGACGGAGACGTCAAGGAGCTGGTGGAGACGCTGCTGCTCGTGGTCAAGCACGCGCAGTTCTCTCCGGGCCACGAGGCCGAGGCGGCTGCTGTGGCGCGGCTGCTGCGCGAACTGGCCGGGGCCGAGAGGCTCGAGCGCTGGGCCTCGGACGAGCTGCGCGCCTTGGCGCAGGCGCGAGACCCGCGGCTCCTGGCGGCCGTGGACGTGTTCGAGGACGACCGCAGCGTGGAGGAGCTGGTGGAGACGCTGCAGCTGCTGGCGGAGCAGGCGGCCTGGGAGCGGCACGGCAGCGCCTTGGCCAGCGAGTGGGTCGCGCCGCTCGTGCGCAGCGGGAAGCTGCCCGCGCGCGGCGGCGAGGTGCTGGCCCAGCTCGTGGCCGCGCGGGACGCCCGCGTGGTGGCCGCGCTCGTGGTCTTCCTCAGCGACGGCAACGCCCAGGAGCTCGTGGACACGCTGGCGCGCGTCGCGTGTCTGGAAGTGGCCAAGCGGGCCACGCAGGCCAGTCCCGTGGCGACCCGAGGCGCGGTGCCGCAGCTGCTGGCGGCCCTGGAGGAGAGCCGCGAGCTGGACAGGCAGCAGTGCGAGCGGCTGGAGGCGCTGGTGACGCGCGGCGACGCGCGCGCCTTGGCGGCGGTGGACGTGTTCGCGGCGACGCAGGACGCGGCGGACTTTGCCGACACGGCGCGTCGACTGCTGCGCGTCGCGCGCGAAGGCGAGAGCGACGAAGAGAAGCGGGAGGAGGACGAGGTTCTGGGAGAAGAAGAGGGAGAAGAAGAAGAGGAGGAGGAAGAAGAAGACGAGGGCGAGGACGAGGAGAGTCCGAGATCGGCGACGAGTCGCATGGAGCAGCAGTTGCTGCAGTTGGCGAGCGAATTGGAGCTGCCGGAGGCGCAGGAGGCGGCGCTGCGTCTCGCGATCGCCGAGCGCCGCGAAGACGTGGCGGCCGTGGCGCAGCGCTTCCTGGAGACGCCGGCGGTCCAGACGGACGACTCGGAAGCTCCGCTCGAGAGCGCAGCACCCGAACGCAAGGAAGAGACGCTCAAGGAGGAGCTACAGCTGCTGGCAGTTCGGCTGGCGAGAGCGGCGAGCGACGAGGCGATGGAGGAGCCAGGCCAGCAGCACGAGGAGGAGGACGTCCTGGAGCAGGAGGAGGACGAGGAGAAGGGCGAGGAGGACGAGGTGCAGGAGCCAGAGGAGCTCCAGCAACAGGAAGCAGACGCCGGCGAGGAGAAGGACGACGTGCCGTCCAAGGACAAGGACGAGGACGAGGAGACCGAGAAGGCCCCGTCCAAGGACTGCAGCGGTGACGAGGCCGCGAGCTCCTAGGTCCACGTGGACGAGGAGGAGAGTGGCTCGACTCGGCGTGAGAGCTCCGGGTGAAGGAGGTCTGATCCACACGACGGCGACTGCGACTGCAGATTGAGGCTCCCTACACTGGTGACCACCAGAATCCCAACCGACACTTACTGATCGTGTTCGCGACATGTGTCATCCCGCGCAGGGCTGCTAACCTCGTCTACGTGTCGTGATCTCCACCCGGAAGGCAAACAGTCCGTCCAGGAAGAGATCCGGGTCGCCACCCCCGCTAGATCCTCAACGCGGCCAAGTGACACTACTACCACTACACACCCGCTGGCTCCAGATGGAGTACGCAGCGGGCACTTCTACTCCGGCTTGGGGAAGAGGTGCTTGTACTTGAGCAGCGCGTCCTGGTAGCGCGCCGGTTTGCGGCCCGTGAGCTTCTCCACCGTGTCGGACGTGGGGCGCATGACATCGTTGGCATCAGATAGATCGACATGTCCTGCACGTACATGTCGATCTGCTACGTTGGATCACTCAACGTGTCCGTATCAATTATTTATTTCCCAGGAAGGAGAGGTGGGGTCCTGCTCCTTCCGGTTCGTCTTGAAAGTTCTTGGGCTGAAACTTGTGGTGCTTGGCTGCGAAAATGCAAAGTGGCAGACCAAGCAGAGCTTGTAGCAGTTCACTGGGAGATAAATGTCCGCGGGGACTCTCGAACGCAAGGTGTCGGCATGGTCGTCTGATACGAAATCGAAGACGCCTCGGAAGTCACGGCAAGGGACACGAGAAAAGTGTCAACACAAAAATGACAAAAAAAAACACACACACACAAAAGCCGAGCGTGCGAAGGCGCAGCGCAGAGCTACACGCACGCCATCTCGGCTGAGAGGACTCAAGGTCCGACAAGTGGCAAGCGAGCGGGCCGAAGGCGGAGCGCTGCAACTGGATTTTCGTTTCTTGTGGCCGGAGGCCGCTATGTCCGCTGGCACGTATATACTTGCGCTGAGGTAGGCAGTCCACTGTGCGTTTACCTGAGAACCAATGCACGGAATTAGGGTATAATATGACTTCCTATCCTTCAAGATAAGTACGTGTTTGGTGCTCGTCGGCCTTAGTGTTTTGATTTGGTTCTCCACTTGGCGTTTGGCAGTTGGCTCACCGATCGGGTGCTGTAGCTTCTTTGATATGCGCATTTCGACTGAGACGAGCTGAAGCTGGTAGCCTCAGGAAGGAGGCAGCTCCAAGCAGATAATCTAGAGGCGGCAACGCCAAAAAGGCGCCCGCCCGACGCATGTGCCACCGCTTCAAACTGCATGTGCATGCACTTTGATTGGCGACCCTCCGAGGGCTGCAACGCATGAGCAATCGAGCCAGGAACGCTTGGAACCGGCCGATCCACACGTCCTCACTTGCCTTGTTGCTGTGAGGGTAAGGAACCTACTTTGTCTAGCTGTGCAGGGGCCGAATGGTGTGTGGCTCCAACCTTCAGGAATTTACCAACCTCGTTCCTGCTATGCACGGTCGCATTCTCTAATGCTCACTCCATCTTGAAGTGTGACGTTTGGTGCTTCGGTGGTCCTTTGCCAAGGGTTGCAATCACCACGTCTTCGCAACGGTGCAAAGGGCGTAGAAACGCGGTTTGAAGTTGCACGTGACTCGACACACGCTGCACTCATCAGCGGAATACACTGGCGGCCCGATAAAAGCTACGGCAGACCAGCGATGAGTGCCACGTGCTTCAGGATGCGGAGCCTGTCGCATGTTGCTCAATGGGCTCCGCTCTATCTGTCACTTTGCAATTTCGCATCCAAGCACCACAAGCTTCAGTCCACGAAGCTTCAAGACAAGCCAGAAGGAGCAGGGCCCCACCTATCCTCCTCTAGCCAACCAAGTGCCCTTCTCACCCTCCCACTCCAACCTCTCCAAGATGACCAAGTACGTGCTCACGGGCTCGGACGGCAACCTCGGCCGCGTCGCCGCGCAGTACGCGTGCGAGATCAAGCAGCCCGAGGACCAACTGGTGCTCACGAGCTACAAGCTGTCGGCCATCC
>JAADYJ010001175.1:0-10277 GCA_023338205.1 Halophytophthora polymorphica
TCCAGAATTCCCGACGGCGCCAGGGTGTACTTGGATGTTGTATTGGACGAATTCAAGACAAATATTGATGGGATTCAACAGAAACATGCATGCCTTTGTGCGGTGGAGACGCCGCCGACCAGTCCGAACCAGATCAAAGTCGAAAGCGAACGACACCGCGCCCGCAGCCCCGCGCCGCGTTCCTCCTTGCCCTAGAAGCTCAAGGAGAGCGACAGCCAGTCTCTATGGGTCTCCTGCGTGTGCTTCGTCGTGTGCTTCGTCGCCCGCTCCTGACAGCGTCTGCGGCGGTTGTGCTGGCGAGCGCGTCCTGTGCCGCACAGAACTCCGTCGACAGCGCCCTCACACTGGTGGTGCGTGTCGCGATCGTCGTCTTCCGGCTTCCCTGCTGCCTGCTGCCTGTTACTCAGCCGTGGCGTGGCCATCGCAAACTCACGCATATATCGTTGTGCTTGTGCTGTTGGTGCGGCCATACAGACGCCTAGTGTGATCCTGCAGCAGGTGCCGTTCGAGGCCACCATCCAACTCGCCGAGCTAAAGAATGGTACGCTGTTTGGACAAACCCGCCAGTTCTGAGGTGAAGGGCACGTCTCCTTCCTGTCACTGCCCTTCTCATACTGACGTTACACTGTGCTTACAGGCTCCGTGTACCCGCGGCACTTGTCGTACCAGATCGAGGACTCGGATGGCTCTATCCTGACGAACGGCAGCCTCAAGACGCTGGACGACGACGGCAACTACAACTCGCAGGTGTCCATCCTGATCAAGCAGATGATGGTGGGGCCCTACGGCACGCACAACCTCACCACCACTGTGTGGGCTCAAGAAGAGCGCCCGCAGGCCGAAGAGAAGCCCACCACGGAGGCCCCCATGGTCCCCACCAACGACACGGCCAGCAGCAGCAGCAACGCGACGCTAGCGACTGACGCCATCGTCTTCCCGTCGCTGGAGACGGTGATCACCTTTTCCACCACGCTGACGAGCCCTGTAGTGGTGTCTCCCGGCTGGATCTCGCTGCTCCCGCCGCTGGTGACGCTGGTCATGTCGGCGGTCTTGGGCCAGGTGATGGTGGCGCTGCTTGCTGGCATCTGGTGCGGCGCCACGATCGTGGCCAATGGCGACCCGCTGTCGGCCTTCCTGCGCACCTTTGATACGTACTGGGTCGCCGCCTTTGTCACGGACGACCACGCGGGCGTGCTGCTCTTCACGATCGTGCTGGGTGGCACCATCGGTGTGGTGCAGAAAGGCGGCGGTGGCCATGGGTTGGCGCTGCTAGCCAAGCGGTTCATGACGTCGTCGCTGCGCATGCAGCTGGCCACGTGGCTGCTGTGCCTCGTCATCTTCTTCGACGACTACTCGTGCATCCTCATCATCGGGAGTTCGCTGCGCCAGGTGCTCAGCCAGACGGGCGTGAGCAACGAGAAGTTCGCGGCCATCATCCACACCATCGGCGTCTGTCTGCCGTCCATGTGTACGTCCCAATACGGATATCCCCCTCCTCTTGAACTACATGCTTGGTCTGCCAGTCGTTCTGACGGTTGTTCTTAACGCGGTTCGCACTTGTACAGCCCCCGTGAGCTCGTGGATCGGCGTGGAGATTGGCTACGTGGCGGCGCAGCTTCGCGACCTGAAGCTGGACTGGGACCCGTTCGTCACGTGCCTCTCGTGCCTGCACTACCGGTTCTTCCCCATCCTCTTCATCGCCTTCATCTTCATCACCATCCTGTGTCAGAAGGACCTGGGCCCCATGGTGCAGTACGAGAAGGACGCCGCGGCCGACCCGATCACGGCCGGCCCCATGACGCCGGTGTTCCAGGGCCCGTGCGACAGCCCGACGCCCGAGTTGGGCTCGCTGGAGCCCGACACGACCAAGCCGCTGCGCTGGCAGAACGCCGTAGTGCCCTTCCTGTGTATCATCGTCCTCACCTTCGTGGGCATGATCTTCGACGGCTTTGGCCGCCTGTACGCGCTCAACCCGGAAGGCTCCTTCGGGCTGCTGGACGCGCTGAGCCACTGTGACTCGGTAGCTGCGCTGATCCGCGCCTCGGCGGCTGGCTGGGCCATTGCGGTCGCCATGCTCCTGCTGCAGCGCATCATCACGCTGAGCGAGGCTACCAAGGCGTGGATGGAGGGCGTGAAGGACATTCTGGACCCGACGCTGATCCTGACACTGGCCTGGGCACTGGGTGCCGTGATCGGCGAGGTGAGCACGGCTCCGTACATCGCCTCGGTGGTTGGCACGTCCATCCCGAAGGAATTCCTGCCGGCCATCGCCTGCTTGCTGTGCTATGTGGTGTCCTTCGCCGTGGGCAGCGCCTTCGGCACGATGGCCATCATGTTCCCCATCATCGCGCCGCTCTCGTGGTCCATCAGCGGCGGCGACGCCGAGAACCTGCGTCAATGCTTCGGCAGCATCCTGGGCGGCTCCGTGTTCGGCAACTCGTGCTCGCCCATCGCCGACACGTCCATTCTGGCGTCGCTGTCGGCACACGTGCCTCTGGAGAACCACGTGCGCAGTATCCTCCCGTACGCGGTGCTGGTGGGCGTGGTGTCCGTGCTGGGCGGCTCGCTGCCTATTGGACTGCGCATCTGCAGCCCCTTTACGGCCTTTGGCGTCTGTCTGGCGGTGCTGCTGCTCATTGTCTTCTTCTGCGGCACGCGCGTCAACACGCGCTATCGCTCCATGTCCTCCTGCAGCTTCCTGAGCGTCTCGCCGCCGCCCAAGTACCAGGACGGCGAAGAGCAGCCGCTGCTCTCCGTCTAGAGCACGGCTTTAGGATGCCCCGGAGCGCTCGCGCCGCCGTTCGAGGGCGCAAGAGCGCGAGTTCTCAGGCTCAAGTGAGGTCTTCGCCGTCGAGTTAGGCGCAGGAGAGTGCGGCAGGTGGCTGTACGCCCGCCGCACACGTTTTCAGAGCGAGATTTTGTTTTGTTTTTGCACAGCCCTTCAACCAGGTCAAGTGTATCCATGTATTTTTCAATCGCGTTGATTGGTGGATATCACGCATTGACTGGGATTTGCACCAATGGGTCGGAGTGTGGTGTGGCCCACAATTGAAGAGCGCCAACCACCAGTGCCGCAAGAAGGAGGACGGCGATGGAAATGTCGACGGCGCAGGACGAGGTGCTGGCGCTGACCGCCACGAGCAATCCATACCTGGACTTCTACTGGCAGTTCTGTCGGGAGCACCCGGGCGAGCTCACGGCCGTGTTCGACCCGGAGCTGAGCGACGAGCGGCGCTCCGAGATGTACGCGGCGCTGGACGTGAGCGTGGCAATGGTGAGTCGATTGGCGCATGCTGCTGACTGCAGCTTCATGTTCATCATGTGACATACAACAAACTTTCTGCGGGTTGTGTACGTCTCTTGGTTCGGTGTAGAGGTACTCGTGGGCGATTCCGGACGAGCGGGCGCTGCAGATCATGAAGCACTACGGCCCGGTACACACTTCTCTCCTTTGCAGACGCAGCGACCTGAGTGATAGTATGTCCTTCGTATTGACGCGATGGACGGCACTAAATGGGATGGATGCTCTTGCAGATTGTGGAAATGGGGGCTGGTAGTGGGTACTGGGCGAGACTGCTGCAGCTCCGCGGCGTGGACGTCGTCGCGTACGATCTGCACGTCGCAAACGAAGATGGCGAGGCTGAACAGGACGGGCACGAGGCGGGCGACGTGGAAGACGCTGACAAAGAAGACCGTGATGCGGGCAAAACGGCTGCTACTAGTGGCGAGGAGAGCCACGGCGATGCCGAAGAGGTGGAGGATGACAGCGAGGGCGAGGACGCTGACGAAGAAGCGGACGAGGATGACGAAGGAGGTGAAGGCGAGGAATATGAGCAAGAGGTGGGGGAGGAGGGAGAAGAGGAGGAGGTGGAGGTGGAGCAAGTGTTCTGGATGGACGTGCAGAAGGGCACGCCAAAGGTGAGATTTTTTGTTTGCTGGGAAGCGGGGTCTCTGAGTTGGGAGCAGGAAACTGACGCCCCGGAACTGATGGTGGCTCCCAGGACCTTCGCAAGCATGCAGACCGAGCTCTGTTCCTGTGCTACCCAGATGATTTCGAAGACAGCGACGAGTCCATGGCCCTAGCTAGTCTCTGTAACTACGCTGGCGACACCGTGATACACGTAGGTGAGCTGTTTGGGCAAACGGTCTGTCTTCCAGGTGCATGGTACGCTACCTTATCCCCCTTTTCGTTAGTTCTTGTAGGGCGATAGCCGTTCGATGCCGTCGCTCACGATACTATCGATGGTGCTGTTATCTAGGGGACGCACATCCTCGGAGGACTTCCAGAAGCACCTCGCCACAGTGTATCACAAAGTTTTGCAGGTCCCGCTGCCTTCGTGGCACTCCAGCATGGACACGCTCACGGTCTGGAAGCGTACTAAGTCTTCCATCACGGACGGTGGCATGTACGCGTACATTCCGGCGGAGGAGCGGCTCGACCTGGTTGAGGCCTGTCCAGCTACGCGGCATTTGCTGCACCTCGCCGACGCCCACGACGACGGCGATACTGACGCCTCAAAGTCCAAGAAAAGGCGCAAGACGGGATCCGGAGACTAGAACACCAGAAGGAACGCGAATAGGAGAGCGAGAGCAAGAGCTCGGTACAAGGCGGGAATCCGAAGAAAGCCGCATGCCGATCGACCACTAGCTGCGTGAGATCTAAGCATTGCGCTTCTAGTTGACAGCTTATTTTTGTGTTGAGGGTCAGACTGCTGGCCAGCCAGGACCAGGAATAGTGACCTACAGCAGAGAAACCAGGCTTTCACGCCCGAGGGGATTGCTCCAGGACCTTTTCTAGGCTGTTCACAAGTGGCAGCACGTGTGGTACGCGAGAGATCGTCGCCCACTTGACCCCATGAGCATGACGAAGCCGCGACGAGCGCTGTCCTACTTGGCGGAGTACGAGTTCGCCGATGCGAACCTCTTGACGGCAACGTACCACGAAGAAGCGCGGATACGCAATGCGCAGCGGATAATCCACGCACAGTCGGTACTGGACACCCACGAGCAGGAGCGAATGGTGAACAATGCAAAGCGGATCCAGCAAGAGAGAGGTGAGGTGTTCGCGTAGCGTACTGCATCGCCTTAGCTGGATACGACACGGACTTCGCATACGCCACTCACTCCCACTTTTACGTTGTCTCGCTGTGTTTATGGCCCAGACAGAGAAAGTGAGATCATGCAGCATAATCTGTTGCTGCTGGACAGGTTGGAGAAGATCCACCGCAAACTCCCCAAGCGATTTGACGTCTCGCATCATTCGGAGGAGTTGCTGAATGCGCCACGGCCGAGCAACCTCCCTTCCTGGAGACGCGAGCAAGAACGCATAGCGGCCGAGAACAGGAGGATGAAGCGCCGAATCTCCGGAACAAAGACCACCTTTGACACGCAGCAGCTCGCAGCTGATGCCGAGAAGCACCAGTATTTCACCGTGCAGCTCTCAAAAGCCGAGCGCCGTCTGCACGTGCAGCAACACTGCAAGCAGTTGGAAGGCGAGGCCGCCATCAAGCGGCTACTAACCGAGGCATCGGCGTCGTGTTTCTCTGAGAGGACACAGCGGCTTTATGAGCCCCGACATCGCAGACCCCGTAAGGGCAACCTGGGTAAGGATAACGAGTCAGACGCACTGCAGGGAATTCACGAGTGTCGAGACACAGGCCAGCGACGCAAGAACCGAGAGTCAACCCGGCTACCTGCGGTCAGCCAGACCGAAGCAGCGGGCAAGTACGTACCGGCGCAGGAAATTCTCCCCACGATCATGAACACCACGAAGCGCATCCGTGCAGCCGACCTGCTGCCTCGACTGGCGCGCATCAAGTGACTCGCTTCAGCGCAAGCGACCCCCAAAGGCTCCTAGAAATGTAGCCATCTGAAGTTTCATCCAATGACAATGGTTTTCAAATGTCTACACCAATCACATCCTCGTGGTGGAATCGATTTCCAACCAATCAAAAGACTTTGGAGCTGCTGGGACGCTTGGGGCACTTCTCATTCGAGAACTGACCGAGAGGAATGACGGTAAAAATGGCGCTCGAGACTTCGTCGATGGGGAAGAAGCTGTCGGCGCGCGGGCAGCTGGGCCGCAGCGCTGGCGCTGGCGCCATCCGGCACTTCCACGCCACGCAACCGCAGCCGTGGATGGTGCCCGTGGGCTTGGCGTGCGCGGGGCTCTTTGTAGGGACGCGCTACATCCTCCGCGCACAGGAACGCGTGCGTCGCCGCCAAGCCGGGCTGCCCGAGGAGGAGGGCGACGACGGCGTTGACGGTGGTATCGGCTACTCCACACCCATGAGCGAGATGCGGCAGGTTCTGGGCGTGGACGTGGGCTCCGCCAACCTCCGCGTAGCTTCAGCTTCGCTGTTGACACCGACGAGCGCTGCGCGTGTCCTTGAAAGCGCCGACGGACTGCGTGCCACACCGGCGGCGGTCGCTGTTGATAACGGCAGTGTATCAGTTGGCGCCATCGCCAAGTCGCTCATGGGAAGGAAGCCGGGCTACACAGCCACCGCCGCGCGGTTGCTGTTGAGCCATCAGAGCCTGGAGGTAGCCCTTGCGCTTGCTCGCCGAGAATTGAGTGCTTCGGACCAATGTTGGTCATCCAAAGTGTTTAACGATGGTGTGTGCGTGCTGGTCCGTGCTGGCGGGTGCTATGCTGTATTGGGTGTATCTAGAAACAAGAGGCGCTGACTGATCTGCTCCAACGCTTGCCATACGGCGTGCATCGGAGTGAGGATAAGTTGGAGCTGTCGCTGGACGGCAAGACGTACAGCCCAGAGGTGCGTTCGAAACTCTCGTACTTATGCCTGCATTCACCGAAACTAAAGGGCATCAACAACAGCCAGGTCAAGACTGCGAAGGATGCAAACTCACCGCTGTGGTACGTGTTTTTTACTGTGTAGTGGGCGACGGAGATCATGCTGGACCACCTGCACGCCACGGCGGCAAGTTCGTTGGGGGAAGACCCAATCCAAGATCTCCCGGCGGTGATCTCCGTGCCTGCGGGCGGCGACGATCACGACCGCGTGGCATACGAACAGATCGCCACGAGTGCGGGCTTTCAGGTTCTTGCAACCATCGAGGAGCCCGTGGCAGCTCTGCACGCGGCAGAATGCTGGGCCATCGAGGAGCTGGGCAGTGCCAGCGCTCTGTCGGATGGAGGTCCTATCGCGGTGGTCGATATGGGCGGCTTTGTGTCGTCCATGGCTGTCGTGGAGAAGGAGCGCGGCGGTGGGTTCCGTCTGCTGCGCGCGCTATCGACGGGAGACGTCTCGGGACAGCTCGTAGACCAGCTGCTCTTCCAGTCAGTGGTGGACAAGTTCAAGGACCAACACGGCATCGATCTGGCGGTGGATTACATGGCCAGCTACCGCATTTTGGAGGCTGTAGAGGCCGCCAAGAAGGAGCTCTCGAGTCGCCGCACTACAGACATCAACCTGCCGTTCATCACGGCCGACCAGACCGGCGCCAAGCACTTGGTGCACAAGCTGTCGCCTTTTGATCTCGCGCTTGTGCAGGAAGGCCCGGCCCGAGAAGCCACTGAGCTCTGCGATCGTGCACTCAGCGCTGCGGGAGTGTCCAAGCATGATCTCTCGGCTTTGGTGGTCGTGGGTGGTGGTGCCCGGTCCGAGTTCATGAAGCAACAGCTTGAGAAGTTCTTCGAGCGTCCCGCTTTCGAGACCAAGAGCTTCCGCCCGGAAGAGGCCGTGGTACTGGGGGCTGCTGAATACGGCCGCAAGCTCGTGGAGGAATCCTAGCACAGCTCGATTGGCGAGCGACATCTGATAGCATGGTGAACGACATGGCGACTTTCGAAACGAAATGAAGTCCATTAGAGCAGCAACTCAATCTAGAGACAACATAGCGATCAATCTAATGGAGCTCTGACTCGGTCATCTTCACTTCGTCGAGGCCAGGTGCGACGACTTGGTCATCCAGCAGTGCTTGGCGCCTTCCTCCAGGTAAATCTCCCCCGTCGTGTAGTTGTAGCCGCACTTCTCGTAGAATCCCCTCCGGCCGTACTGCGACGACAGCGCAAAGGTGTCAACGCGGTCACGGATGTGGTCCTCCACGGCGTTCATGAGCACCATTCCGTAGTTCTTGCCGCGACATTCGGACAGTACAGCCACGCGGCCGATCTTGGCCTTCCGACGCTCCTCATCCAGCAGTACGCGCGCCACGGCCACGTACTTGTCCTCCTCCACGTCTTTGCCCAGGAAGTGCAGCGTAGTGGGCTCGTCGTCTTGCTCGTCGACCTCCACGGACGGATTAAAGCCTTGCTCGTCGATGAATACACGGTAGCGCAGCTTCATAGCCTCTTGCATCTCCTCGGCCGTGGTCACGGGCGTCACGATCAGGGTCATCTTGGCGGTGGGATGGAAAACTGCAAGTGCGGGATGCCCTAAGTGACGCACCGCGACGCTTGGCGCCCGGTATTCACGTGGTTTGATGCCCCTACTCCGTGTTTCGACCCGTCGAGAGATGGGATTGGTGGACAGGGTGGTTTGAGAGCGCGATTATTCACCAATCACACTTTTCAATTTCGCTCATCAAAACACAAGTTTAGACCGACGGACAGATGACATTCACTCCGGCGCGCTCTGAAGCGACGTTCACGAACTTGACCGCACTTGCTCGCTGCGGGTGGACTCATTTGCCATCCCGCATTACCAATTTTCCTGCCTGCCGCCAAGATGACCCTGCTCGTGACACCCGTGACCACGCCTGAGGAGCTAGACCTGGCCAAGAAACTGCGGTACCGCGTGTTTATCGGTGAGCAGGGCTTCGATGGGGACGCAGAGGTTGACGAGCATGACCACCAACCTACCACGCTGCACTTCCTGGGCAAGGATACAGAGGAGGACAAGTACGTGGCTGTCGCGCGTGTTCTACTGGACGGGGACAAGGCCAAGATCGGGCGTGTGGCTGTGATGCCTGAATGCCGCGGCAAGAAATATGGGCTGGCGCTCATGAACGGCGTGGAAGACCAGGTTCGCGACCGCGCTAAGACTTTTGCGCTGTCAGCGATATACGCTCGGAGGGGCTTTTACGAAAAGTGCGGCTACAGACGCACGAACGACGAGCTCTACCTGGAGAAGGGCATCGACCACTGCTGGATGACCAAGCCATCGCACCCGACCTCCGAATGACCAAGGCCTAGCTAGCGCCGCAGAATTCGGACGCTCTTGCACATTCTCTGCTTCAGTTCACCCTGTGTGCAGTGCCGTCTAAACCACGCCTCGGATGAACCGAACCCGAATCGCGACTCCTCCAAAATATACTCGGAATTGCGATTCGGCGCAATTTAGGGGAATTAACCTCGAAATCCCGATTCGCGGGGTTTTCGATTCGCTGAAATCGTTCTCCGAACTTCTGATTGACTGAAATACAACGTAAGTGCGCTTTTCGGGCCGACAAACCTCAGTTTTGAGGACAATCAAAGTATATTTGGCTGAAATATGTCAAATTTCGTCCGGATCCCCTATTAAAATTCACGCTCCGGGCAACCTATTGGATAAAAGATGCTCCCATTGGGTTAAATTTGTAGAGAAAACTACATGGATCCAAATCCTTTTGGAAGCAAACGCCGCTGAAAGATCGCAAACAGACTGCAGTCGGCAAAATGCCAAAGAAGCGGAAGTGCGAGGGAGAAGACTCCGACGCGGAGAGCGTCAAGCTCGTCGTTGTGCCGGACGCGGAGTCCGAATCGATGCCAAAAGACGACGCTACAGAGCTCAAACTCGAGGAGAAGCTTGCAACGGGGCTGCACAGCTGTAGCGGGGCTACTCTACCACGTGGTGGTTATATCAGCCTTAGGGAACTACGACCCTCAGACATCGGTTGATGCCGGTTGGATATCGGTTATTAACCGGTTGGAGCCCGGCGGGCTGTGATTGGCTGAAAGTCGTCCGACGACGGGACGAGGGCTCACAGCCATTCGTAGATATTACACAGGGGCAAGCTATGGCCTATAGTTTAGCCCATACATTTAGGCTCAGAGGAGGCCCGCCGGCCGTTATGGAATTCAGTCTGTCTTTTGCTAACAATTGTCTTTGGGTCCCGGACCCGGTTGTTTGAGAGGGTAACCTCTAGCTCTGTTGAGCACGCACACGTCGCCCACAGACTCCGTGTGGCGTGCATCCTAACGACTCGCAGAGTCACGCTTCCTCGAAGCCAGGTGCTGTGCAGCCCCGTTGCACCTGGTAGCACTTGTAGTCAATCTGACTCCTGCGCGGGTCGTTGACCTGAACCTCGGAGGGAGGCATGGAGCATTTCGCTCA
>JAADYJ010001176.1:0-10276 GCA_023338205.1 Halophytophthora polymorphica
CTTACCATAGTGAGCTCCCAAACTTTGATGCGTTTGTTCACACGAAGTGTTGACACAAATATCTCCTGCGACCTCGATCTCCATAGCAAACAAGTGGCCTGGACTGCACGTGCCATTCGTCGGTGCAAGCTGCTACTTGTACTTGCTGCTGATGCTTTGGCCCCCGGCCACCAAGCAGCTCATTCTGCGTTTGTCCGCCCGCTTCCTCCTTCCATCCTCTTGCCCGCCACCAGGATGCCCAGGTGCCCAGGCCCAGCTCAGCCATGATGGCCTTCCTTCTGTTCGCTTTCCTTGGCATCCGCTTCCTCTCTACGCGGCGCGAGCTCGCTAGCGCGCTGGAACTGGACGCCTTCGCGAAGCTCGGAGGCCGGAAGTTTGCTTTGAGGGCTCAGCATGCTATCTGGTGCTCCTTCTACAACCCCTATCGCGACGAGTTCATCGCCACGGTAAACAGGTAAGGCTTGCTATCTACGTGAGTGGCATAGAACATGAACTAATCTGCGCGCTATGACGGCTTGATGGCGTGGTCTGCGCGCTGCTAGGGACCGCTACAAGACAGCAGAGTGCCTAGCGTTGGGTTGGGCATAGTGCTAATCACCGTGCCCTCCGGGCTTTCGTTTAGGGAAATGGGGGAGTACTTGATCAAGGAACTCAAACCGTACGTCCAGGTCGACACACCCGACTGGGCCGAGCTGGAAGCGGAGCACAGTGCTGAACGGGATGCAGTGCTGCTTCTCCACCTGCGTCCGGGTCGCCACGCACCGTGGGAAGGCCACCTGCCGCGGTCTGGTACTGGCTAACTAAGGACGTCAACCCGCAGCAGTCACGCGAGTCGTTGTGCTTCTACTGCGAGCACCTCGTTCCGCATGGGCGCTACGCCTCTCGAGACGCAGTGAAACATCTGAGGGAGTGCCCCAAGTTCGTGGCATTGATGGCGGAGCTGGCCCCTTCCCGACGGCCGACATGGTATCACGAGAGGGTGTACAGCTGCCAAGTTCCAGACTACAAGAATGCTCGTGTTCGCGGTGGTTTTTGCCGACGTCACGGCGAAAAGCGACTCTGTGCTGTGGAAGGCTGTTCTCGAGTGGCGAATGGACTCAAATGTCGTGCTCATGGTCGTGGTGAGAATAGACGCGTCGCTCACTGCCGAGTAATTGTGAGCACCACGCCAACTCGAGCAGAACTCAAGCCCGTCTCATGCCCGAGCTTTCATGCTGATTCTGAGAGACGGACGCACACGGACGAACTCGGCGATGGTGGAGAACGTCTTGCCCGACTGCAGTCGCGGCAGCAACACGCATCACGCAGGGTGAGCACAGGCGTCCACTTGGATAGGCCAGTGCCGTCACGCAGCAGCCACGTCGAGCACAAGCAAGACCCAGTAGAGTCGATCGAGAGAGAGAGAATCGCAGCGTGGCTTGCAGCTGGAAGGCATCGCGGGCGGTGACCAGCACCTTCTCGAGCATGGTGTCCGTCATGTCCTCGGCGAAGACCACCGTATTGTAGAATTTGTCGTTCTTGCCTGTCATGGCGCGCGCAGACGCGTAAGCGGCAGTTCCAGCCGCAGTCACGCGCGCCACGAGGTCGCGTGACGGTCCAACGGGGCAAACGACGAGCGGGAGCTGCACGAGATCCAGAGAGACCTCTTAATCGTCAGGCTCTTATTGCGGTTTATCCGGTCTCTTGCAGTGATTGGGTAACCTCAGCATTTGCTCGCCCCACCTCACCTGGCCGGCTCGATGGAGGTCACCTAGCTCGAAGCGCTCGGCGGCTCGACAAGCGGCGCGGGAAGCTCCACCTTGAACTGCTTGACATCGCCCTCACCCTCCCTGTCCCGCGGCACAATCGCCTCAATAGCCTTTGTGATGGCTCCCTGCTTGCGGTGCTTACACTGGGCGGACGCCACCTTGTACAGCTCCGAGCGTCGCAGAAGCATGTACGCCACGCGCAGCAGCTGCAACGCCTCCTTCTGCAGATCACACACGCAAGTCGCGGCCAGATTAGTCCAGTCAGCCCACCACAGCGCAAGACGCAGCCCCAGACTGCCACGTGAACGCACCTCGAGACACGGGCCGGCCGTAAAGAGGTCAAGCCCAAGCAACAAGCCCGTCCCGAAGTCGCACTCGTCACTGGCAATGGCGGCCCGCGTGAGCAGCTCGCTCAGTCGCTTCCGCGCTGACCCAGCTCCCTTCTTGCTCGCTTCTTCTCTCACACGGTCCAGCAGGTCCTGCAACCGAGCTCCCGTCGTGGGCAACTCGCGATATCCAGTGTTGGTCTTGGTGTTCACCGGCACCACGATGCCCAATCGACTCAGCGAAGCGGCCACGCTTTCCTTGGCCCGTTTGCTACGAGGAGAGGCTACCGACTGGCTACTTGATCGCGAAGATCTGTCCCGATACACTGCAAAACGAGCACGCAGATCCGCCGCCACGTCCTTCGGGACAGTCGAAAGGTGCTTGTCCAGCCGCCGCTCCAGCACCTGGACAAAAGTGGCTGCAGTGACGTCCAGCTTGCACTCGCTACTGTCTTCAGCGCACACGACGTACTCTGGGATCTGGTCGGGAGCGTCTCTGGAAAGCATGACGCAAGCCCCTGTCAATAAATTCCTGGTATTGGCCAACGCGGTCATGTGCAACGAAAGACAAGTCCCTTACCTCAAGTATCCCCAGTGGCGCCCAGTTGCACCGGAAACGTCGATCGCCACTGTCACTACCTCAGGAGGATCATAGAAGAACCGTCCGTGCAGATACAGCGGCTTGTCCGTCTCCACTTCCTTCGTGCTGGTTGTACGCAGCAGGTCGAAGGGTCCGCACAGCCGCAGTCCCAGCGTCTCCACGAAGGCGTCTGCAGTCACAATAGATGGAAAATACACTAGCCCATTAGCTTCCGCTCATCGCATTTAACCAAGAGATATAGCGTCAATCACATACCCGCGGGTGCCTCCGGCTGCAGTGCCACCGCCAGCTCATACACGTCGAAGAGCTCCTCGGGCGCCCGTAGGAAGCACTTGGTCCGCAGGAAGGCGCTCCACGCTACGCGCTGCTCCTGATTCGGTGCGCTGTACTGCTCGGCGTCTGTCTTACATCTTTTAGGTGGTGGCGTCTCTGGTGCCGTCGTCGGGCTCCCAGCGCCTCCGCCGTCGCGCGATTCGCGAGTTCGGCTTCGCGTCGATCGCCGCATTTGGCCGTATGCGCCTCAAGCAAACAGTCATTGAACCTGTCCTGCGGCATATGCAGTCTTATGGGATGTGTTTGACCATTTCTCCCCCTGAGGTACTATTCTTTCGGTTCCTTTGGAATGTCGCTGCTTCATAGTCAGATCGGGGGCTGAAGAACGAGACGAAGCTCAAAGCAGTCCGAGCCGCAGCGAAGATGGTGCGTGTGTGTGCTTTCTCTGAGCGTCTTCTGCCTACGGGAGCCGGCGTAGCTCTCCCCTCGACCTGCACATGTCTGCGTGTCTGCTAGGGGGCTGCTGCGCGGCTCGAAGGTCGTGGCTGACGACGTATCTTGCGCTGCATTTGCGGTCGTCTGTCGTCCGTTGTACAGGCCAACACGCTGGCGCCGTACCTGAGCGCGATCCGCAGTTCGCTGGACTCTGCGCTGTGCCTGCGCAACTTCCCCTCGCAGACGGTGGAGCGCCACAACAAGCCGGAGGTGGAGCTGCGGTGCGTGTCCGGATCCTTTCCCCCTCGCGCCCTTGCTGCTTTGCTGGGCAGACTGAATACGACGGCGTGAAAGGGGAAGCAGAGCTAACGGGCCTCGTGTTGCGCCTGCTTGCTGTGTGTAGCATGAGCAAGGAGCTGCTGCTGAACCCGGTGCTGATCTGCCGCAACGAGTCGGAGAAGTGCTTCATCGAGCCGTCCATCAACTCGACGCGCGTGAGCATCTGCATCAAGAAGGCGGACGAGATCGAGACCATCCTGTGCCACAAGTTCAACCGCTTCCTCATGCAGCGCGCCGAGCAATTCATCATCATGCGGCGAGTGCCCGTCGAGGGCTACGACATGAGCTTCCTCGTGGTGCACCAGCACCTGGAGACCATGTACAAGCACAAGCTCATCGACTTTATCATCCAGTTCATGGAGGACATCGACAAGGAGATCAGCGAGATGAAGATCTCGCTCAACGCGCGCGGCCGCATCGTGGCCACCGAGTTCATGAAGCAGTTCACCTGAGCACGGTCGGCCGTCGACTGACACCACCTGGAGCTTCAACGGCGCTAGACGGGTCGTCACGCGGGCCGTTAAGGCCTAAAGACGCACTGGGAACGAGACAGCAATACAAATCCAACTTGTCGCCGCGTTCTTCCTGAAGGCTCGGAAGCGGCGCTGCTCTAGTCGCCGCATCTGGATAGCCTTGTTCCGATCAAGACGCTTCAACTGTCTACTGCCCGCCGTGGCTGCTCATAAAATTATACAGAAGGGGAGCGGCGTCGTGCACGCTCCCTCTACATCTACTGCGGCGCCGCCAGCTCCTGTCCGCGGAGGTAGAGCCGTCTTGTCTCCATGTTACATAATGCTACAGTTGGCGTCACCGGCGCTGTCCACGTCGCCGCAGGGCTGGAGCTTGCCGATGAAGCACTTCTCCAGCATCTTGCGCGCCTTCTTGGTGTGGAACTTCATGTCCTTGGCGCAGTCGGGGCCGCCGGCCTTGCGCAGGATGGAGCGTGCGCCGCCCGGGTGCACGCCCACGAGCCCCGTCACGTCGTACACCTGGCCGCTCGACACCATCCAGCACGACTCCAGCGACCGGTGCAGCTGCACCTCGCACAGACACAGCTTGTGCACGGCCGAGCAGCGCGTCGCCTCCTCCTCCGCGTCCGTGGCCGACGTGCTGGGCGACACGGGCTCCACGATCTTGGCCCCCTTCTCGCTCAGCATCACGCTCTTGCCGCGCAGAGCCACCACCACGTCCACGCTGCTGCTGCGTCGGGACCGTCGACGCGTCACTCGTCCCGCGCTCGCCACGGCACTCTCCTGCCCGCCCACGAACGCGTCAGACGCCGACACGGACGCCGACGCACCGTCCAGCGGCCCGCACGCGTCACGCCCGCAGCCCTGCGCGTCGTCGTGCACCGCCGGGTGCTCGCCGTCGCTGTCTTCGTAGTCCACCACCACGCGGTTCTTCTCGAGATCCCCCGTCTGCGTGGACTGGTAGGCGGCCGAGAGCCCCAGCTCCTCCAGGTCAAAGGTCTTCATCTTGGCCGCCAGTGCCGCCACGTCCCCCGCCTGGTTGTCCGTGGCCGCGTACATGCGCGTGCTCTTGCGCGTAGCCGCGTCCATGGCGCCGGGCGAGCGCCACGCTTTCCTCGCGGGCTGGTCGTCGCCCTCGCTCATGCACTTGGGGTAGCACTGGCCCATGCTGTCCTCGCTCGTGCGCGCCTCGCCCTCAAGTGCCAACGCCAGCGTCGCGCCGTTCTGAGCCGCGAGGGACGCCCTAATGTCCTTGCGCGTTGCGGGCTTAAGCGCGGAACTGGGAATCTTATCGGGCTGGAGGCCGCAGACCGGCGCCTCTTCGGCCGAGTCCGGGTCGGCCAGGATGTGCCGCGCCGTCTCTGCCGTGCTGGGCTTCCTCACTGCCGCCGCCGCCGCCGGCATGACCGTCATTTCCCCCACCATCGTCTCTGCTGACCGCCTCGAGCCGAAAGAACGGAGAGAAGCTCACTACTTGTTCCGCAGCCGTGAATTATGGGAATGGCCGCTGGTGGCGGCTCGGACACCGGTCTTTAGGGGCTCCAGTATGGGCGGCAACGGGGCGCCAGTTATGGCGGCGGTTCTCTCCTGCCCGGCCGCCGCGTCTCTTGCCACCATCGTATACTGGAACTGCATTCCGGATACCGTGGTCGCCTGCAACACCGGTTTGAACCGGAAAATATACGTTGGATCGCCAAGTATACATCGGGCCGGAAAACGCTATACCAGCACAAAGGTGTGCGCACCACCAGCACAGCCGGGAAGCGCGCTCATTGGCCCAGGCTTCGCCAATCGGCGGACTCCTGACGCCGGCGCGTGGGCGTACCCAATAGGAAGCTGCTCCTTTGCAACAAGGGCTGGGGGTACGAAGACAATAGATGTTCCCACAGTTCTGCAGTCACCTTCCGAACATGCTCAATCAGAACGCGTGAAAGCACAGCTTCAGGACTTATCGCGGGGCCTTCGTGCGCCAGCCAAGAGATACCTCGGTCCGAGGCTGTAATTGCACTGGCATCCATGTCACTCGAGGAGCCCGACAGCGCCCTCCGCCGACATTCAAGCCCCAGTCTGCACCTCGCGAAAGCAGTTCGAAGCTTACAACTGTTGTGGAGGAATCGACTGGCTGGCAGAATATGACCCATACTACCAGGGAAAACCCTTCAAAGGGCTTCATAAACGTAGCACGTTCAGCTGTCGTCTTCCAGAACCCACGTCAGAGGCAGTACCCCCGGAATCCTCACTCCAGCTTACCTGCAATTGCGTGACGTCGTCGACGAAGCGCCTCGAGAGTCACGCTGCTGACGCAAGCCCCTTGCGGCCACGTGTGCAATGCGAGCTCTGCGCGTCGATAAAGTCGCTGGTTCACGCTTGCATGGCTGCCGGAAGCGTATCCCGGGCGGCGGTATGGCGCGTGGCGCGCAACGCCGCCATTGGCGCGAGGCGCAGAGGCCCGCGCGTGTATGAAACCGCCGGCGCACCCGCCTCCAGGCTTCCATTGCCACAGGCCATGACGCCGACGCCCAGCCTGCAAATTGGGTCTGTGAATGCACAAACCGCGGTCCTGCGCACGGCGCGCACCACAGGAATCCGCCGGTGGGCTACTGATCTCCCCGGCGCAGGAAATCACCCCGCCCCCTTCTCTGTCGGCGCTCGTGCGCAATGCAGCTGCAAAGCGAGCGCCAGGTCACCTCCATGCGCATGCCATGCCGCTCGCGCTGCGATCGGTTTCCAATTCGGGCCGCGGCGATGGCGCCGCCTCACGGCCGGAGCAATGGCGTCTGCGCCTTCTTGTCCTGCGCTCAGATAGAACGAACGCGCTACTCACCCGCCCGATGCTCGCGATGGGGACGGACGGACCACCCCGTGTTCACGCGACTCTCGCGCGCGCAGCAGGCGACGCGGCACCGCCACGTGGGGCTGCAGGCGCTCGTGGTCCACGCGCCGTCGCCCGCGGACGCAGGGAGCGATCGTTGTGCCTCTCGCCACTGCCGACGCCGCTTCTCGGCATGGAAGCCGTACTTGTGCCACGTGTGTGGGCGGTGGGTGTGCGAGCGCGAGGAGCGCAAGATGCGCTTCGTGCGCTGCTGCGTGGGCTGCTTGCTGCTGTTCAACTCGTGGACGGCGCCGCTGGAGGACTTGGGGGGCCTTTACCTTTGCTCCTTCGGTGGTGCCGTCCAGTGCCAGTCCCCTGGGCGTGAATCTGGCCGAGATGCTGCGGTCGCAACCGGAATGCCGACGCGCTACACTCTCCCTGCTGCGGCACTTTGTGGGGGCCACGGCGAGTTTCCCCGTCGACCTCGTGATGGAGGACGAGTGGGCTGCCGCAGAGACGCTGTGTGGCGAGCCCAATGTGCAGCCTGACGCCTCGGAGAGGCAGTCGGTGGCGCTCTTGGGGCGGAATGGCGCAGTGACTCGTGCAGCAGTGCCTTGAGGTCCGCGTGGCCGATCCACCACTGCACGAGTGCGTGCTGGCCGAAGTCGACGGTTCTCGCAGCTACGAGCTCGAGTTCGACCCGCTGACGCGCACGGCGGCGGCGCCCCCAGTGCTCCCGAGAAGCGGAGCGTGGCGACTGGATCGCGCGCTACAAGCTGCTGAACCCGGACGCGCAGTGCCAGGGCGTGCTGCTGCTCTGTCAGCTCGCGGCCAAGGAGATGCAGGCGCTGCTGGGCGTCGTGAGCGTCGTGTCGGGCGACTGCCAAGTGGCCCCCACGCTGGAGACGGAGGCGGGCAGCGCCACCAACACGCGCTAGCGTCGCACCAGCTGTCCTTCCTGGTGCGGGACGCCACGCTGGACGTGCGCTTCCGCCACTTGCCTAACGTGAGTGGGCCGCCCAACGTGGCCTTCTACTTTGGTCTGCCCATTGTGGGCCCCTTGGGCGTCACGTTGGCCATGCTCTGCGTACTGGACAACCGGCCGCGCCAGCACGTCACCACCATGCAGTACGCCGTGCTCACCAAGCTAACCGCCATGATATCGACCATTTGGCAGGAGGTCTATGCGCCTGCAAGCGCCAGTTGCGAATCCAAGGCTGCTCCTCCAGCGAGATAACACGACTGCGTTAGTGAGTAGGACCAAGTTGGTAGTGCCTGGATGTACATGTACATGTAGCGGAGCGGGTGCTGTACCCGTCAATGCTCACATCCGAGCTCTTGCGTCCGGTTCGTGGCGTGAATAACGCTCCGCTGGCAAATGGCGACGCCTCGCCTCGCAGCCGTGGCAGGAGTTTCGCTCCAATGCGACGTCTTCATTAGCGAAAGCACCCTCGAGTGAGGCTTCTGCGGGCGATGGTCCCGCACAGCGGCATGCCCAACTCGCGCGACCACCCGGTCTTCCGGCGCTTGTCTCGCCAGCAGCAGGTCGTGCGCCGCCACAGCCTCGGCTTCCAGGCGTTGGTGCTGGACGCGGCCTATGCCAGCGCGCACAAGTCGCAGTGCAAGCACTGCGGCCGCCGGTTCAACGCCGTCTGGGGCAAGTTCCTGTGTCACCTGTGCGGGCGCTGGGTGTGCGAGCCATGCTCGAGTGTGGTGGAGCGCGAGCACGAGCCGCAGCGCGTGCGCTTCGTGCGCTGCTGCGTGGACTGCCTCAAGATGGCCAACAAGCTGCCGGAGCCCGAGCCGCTAGCGAGATATCTGCTGGCGCCCTTCGTCACCGCGAGCTCCAACAGCCAACTGGGGCTGCATCTCGCGGACGCCCTCCGCTCCGTCAAGGAGCTGCGGCCGGCGGTGCTGGTGCTGCTCAACCACCTCGGACGGCCCATCGGGACGAACACCAAGGTGCTGGACGAAATCCGCGAGCAAGACTGGGCTACCACGTCCGCCACGCCAATCCCCGCGGCCTCACCAGACATCAACAGCGCCGTCATGGGCACGAAAAGCGGTCGAGTGCGTCGCGAAAAGCGCCGCACCGTGGACAGCAACGCACACCCTGGGAGTATCGAGTGGATGCAGTTCCTGGTACAGCAGTGCTTCGAGGTATCGCTGCCGGAGCTGCCGCTCGAGATGTGCGAGGTGGCTGAGGCGGACGGCACGCGGCAGTACCCCGTCTTCTACGACGAGGACACGGAGCTGCCCTTCGCACCGTCCGTACCGAACAGAGAGGCCCGAGAAGAGTGCATTGCCAAACTCAACTTACTGGGCCGTGGGCTAGGCAACCAGAAGGAAGTGCAGCTCATCTGCGACCTTGCGGCCAAAGAGTTTGACGCACAGACGGCGATGGTCGTGACGCTGCACGGAGAGCCGCAGAGGGTGGTCACACTGGCCACGAACGTCTCGAAAGCAGAGGCTGGCGGTGTGAACGAGCGTGTAGAAGCCTTCTGCGCGCACGCCATGGCCTCCAGGAGACCGTTTCTCGTGCGTCACGCGCTGTTAGACGTGCGCTTCCGCAACTTTGCGTCTGCCGGGGGCAGCGGTGAGGAAAGCAGCGCCTCCGTGCGGTTCTTCTTCGGATTCCCCATTCAGCCGGTGGATACAGATGTGGTGGTGGCGCTACTCTGCGTCGCGGACTCGAAGCCCAGGAAGAGCCTCATCACCATGCAGTACACCGTCATGAAGAAACTTGCGGAGATCTTGTCGGTCATATGGGCACATTGACCTGACGCGGTTAATGCATTCCCAGTGCGCCGATTTCCAATGGGTTCTCTGCTTCCTCGAGCTTCTCGAGCTTCTCTGGCTGCTCTTTTGGTTGCGGTGCCTCTGGTTGCAGCGTCTCCTGTGGTTCATGCTGCTTGTCCTGCCGCTGCTCGTGTTCGGCCTGCTGCCCCAGCTGCTGCCGTCGCTGTTCCTCCTGGTAGAGCATGAACGGCGTTTTAGGCCTAACGACAGGCCTCGGGAACCCCAAGCGCCCCACGCAGCCGCGAAAGCGCAGACCTTTCTCCAGATGTCCTCGCTTCTCTATGTTGTAATGTGCTGCATCGCAGCAAGACTCACAGAAGTAGCGGTCTCCACACTCACGACAGAGCACCAGAGCTTCAGTTGGTGTCCCGGCTTCAGTGCACACGGCACACATTGGAGAATCGATACGTATTGGCATTGCGTCACGGTTGATCGGCAGACGCTCAGCCAGCGCTTTTGAAAGCACCTCTTCC
>JAADYJ010001177.1:0-10260 GCA_023338205.1 Halophytophthora polymorphica
CCCCCCCCCTCTCTCTCTCGATCTCTTGCAAGGAAGGCGAAAGGCGGCGGGTGCTGGTCCCGTCGTGCTGAGTGCTGATGCGTGTCATCAAGCGGCTCAGGAGACCCATCTCCCCCTTGAAGCGCCCTCGGAGCCTCCCCATTGGTGGAATCGGCTCCCTTTTCTCGGTTCGGGATCTGCCATTGGCTGATATCCGCACTCGAATTGCATGCAGGCGATCAGGCCAATAGCTCGGGATGGAAGTGGTGGCCGCATGCTGGCGCCATTCTGCATCTCGCCCGCCAGCAAGCACAGCCTTCGTCCGCCTCACTCCCCCACGCCCCCACGTCTCTATGGAGCACGCGCACAGTCACGACCACGGCCACGGCCACGAGCACAGCCACGATCACGGCCACGGCCACGAGCACAGCCACGCGCACAGCCACGCGCACGAGCCGCAGATCGACGGCGACGAGGTGGTGCGGCGCTTCCAGCTGAGTCAGGGGCGCGCGCCCACGGCCGACGAGGAGAAGCAGCTGCGCGAGCACGGCCACACGCACGAGCACCTGGAGCACGCCGGCGTCTTCCACGAGCGTGACGCCTTTAAGCACGGCCGCGACTTCAAGCAGCGCGCCTACACGGTCGGCATCGGCGGGCCCGTGGGCAGCGGGTACGTCTGTCTTCCTGGTCTCGTCTTGGCCTGGATATGGAGAGAGACGCCGCTCTGACTCGCTGTGCGGCTTGCTCTGGCCTTGACAGCAAGACGGCGCTCATGCTACAGCTCTGTCGCACGCTCAAGGACCGCTTCAGCATCGCCGCCGTGCGTGTCTTGCCGTGGAAGCCGCGCGGATTCGCATGTCCACCGTCTCGTGCTGCTCCTAACGTCGGCATGTCGCCTCGGGCTCTGTGCGCGCGCTGAACAGGTGACGAATGACATCTTCACGCGCGAGGACGGCGAGTTCCTGGTGCGCCACGAGGCGCTGCCGGAGGAGCGCATCCGCGCCATCGAGACGGGCGGCTGTCCGCACGCCGCCATCCGCGAGGACATTTCGGCCAACCTGCAGGCCTGCGAGGACCTCTCGGACGAGTTCGACGCGCAGATGCTGCTCGTCGAGTCGGGCGGAGGTTCGTCCCGCCCTCTCTCTCTCTTTGTCGCTCTTGCTGGCGTCTCCGTGTCGCCCTTGGCCTCATCCTGGCCTGCGTGTGCTCGCTTGGTGCTCGTGCACAGACAACCTGGCGGCCAACTTCAGCCGCGAGCTGGCCGACTTTATCATCTACGTGATCGACGTGGCCGGCGGAGACAAGGTGCCGCGCAAGGGCGGCCCGGGCATCACGCAGGCCGACCTACTCGTGGTCAACAAGATCGACTTGGCGCCGCACGTGGGCGCCGACCTGGCCGTCATGGACCGCGACGCCAAGCGCATGCGCGGCGAGGGGCCCACCGTCTTCTCGCAGATCAACGCCGGCAAGGGCGTCTCGGAGATCGTGGACCACGTCATGTCGGCCTGGGAGGCCGCGGGCGCCCACAAGCCCTAGCGGACGGCTTCTCGTCGTCGTCATTGTAGCGTCCAGCAGTCCAGCGTAAGGAGAAACAAGGTAGCAAGCAGGCCGCCAGTCGGTTCCTTTCGTCTCCATACAACTCGCGCTCTTTGCGTAGTGGCAGTCGCTTTGGCCGTGCGTTGGGCGTCCCCACACGGTCTCTCGATCCGTTCCGACGGCCGCTGGCCGAGCCGGGAGGACAGCACTGGAGAAACCGACCGCCGCGCTGTTCCCACGTCGACATCCCCAGCCGAAGCGCGCCATGACGCGGTCGTCGTCCATCTCAGCCGCGTTGGCGCCCGTGGAGACCCACGTGCACGCGCAAGTGACGCATCTGGGCGCCGTGGTGGCGGTCCTACGCGAGCTGCAGGCCGCGGAGGAGCAGTACGCCGAAGCCTACGCGGATCTGCCGTTCTGCGTGGCAGTCGAGGCCAAGCAGGAGCTGGCGCAGCTGCCGTGGCTGCAGCACGTGTGCTCGCGTCTGGGCCACTTTGTGCGCAAGAGCGCCGTGCTCAAGGCCTCGGTGGCCAAGGAGCTCGTGGAGGACGTGCTGGCGCCGCTCGAGCGCTTCGCTGCGGACCACGCGCAGCAGGCCAAGCACGTGCTCTCGGAGCTTTACGAGCTGCTGCAGAAGGAGGAGGCCTTCGACCAGGCCTGCCAGCACTTGAAGGGCCGAGCCAGTAGACCTGAAGGCGCTGCGGACGGCGAACGCGAGCGCAACATGCAGCAGCTTGGGCGCAGGAGGGACGCCGAGCGCCTCACGATCCGCCAGTGGCTCACGGTGCTGCACTACGCGGCGCAGCGGCACGAGACGCAGGTCCAGGACGCGGCCAACCGCACGCTCGCCATCTACGAGCGCATGGCCAGCGCGGCCCAAGCGCTGGTGCAAGAAGCCGAGGCGGAGACGGGAGGCGACTGCGACGGAGACAGCTCGACAGACTTGGCTCACGAGCGGATCGGGGCTTTGGAGCCCAGCCACGACGACAACAACACGTCGGAGGAGGCGGAGGAGGCTTGGACGCGGGCCTTGGGCGGCTTCGACTGCCACGCGGCCATGACGAGCTGGATGCGCGAGCTGTTCGCGCGCGTGGTGCCTGTGGAAGACGCCATGCGGAGGCGGCTGCAGGCAGTCCAGCAGCTCGACCAGAAGACGGTCAAAGTCTTTGGCGGTGCGGAGGTAGAGCCGCTTTTTGCCGGGCTCCGCCGCTACCACACGCTGTTGACGGCGAATGTGCTAGACCCGATCGTGCGCACGCTCCAGTTCTCGAGGAAGAGGCAGGAGCGCATGAGTCACGCGCTGGTGACCGAGATGCAGGAGGCGAGCGCGCGGGTGCAGGACGCGCAGGGTCAAGCCAGTACCCAGCACCCGAAGCTGGCGGCGCTGCGAGCTCGTGTCGACAAGGTGGCAAGCCCCCGTTCCCGCCGTTTCTTGGCCAAGCCACGAGACAACAACGGGCGCGAGAAGAAGCCGCAGGCGGGGGCGAAGCAGCTCCGCTCTAGACCAGCCGAGGTCTGCGACTCGGAGCTCCAGGGGGAGCATGTGAACAACGTGGTGGAGAGGGAATTGACGCCGGAGTGGGCTCAACTGCGGGGGCTGGAGCGGAACGAGGTCGTGCAGCGCCAGGAGATGGCGCGGGCACTCCAGCAGACGGCCTTCGTGTCCGTGAAGACGCTGGAGCTGATGGTGCAGGACCACCTCAAGCACGCGTCCGCGGCGTTGGTCGATCTGAAGAAAGCCCTGCAGACACAGGCCACGATGCGGCCTCGTGTGACTGGACAGAAGGCGGAGCTGCCGTGGGAGCACCTGAAGGAGCGGTTTGCAGCACGCGACGACCATCATCTGCAGAACCAGCGCCACGTCACAGCCAAGTTACAGCAAGAAGCCAAGGCAGACACGGATGCAGCTGGATGTGCTCTGCAGCAACCGGTGTGCACCGCGTCGCCTGAAGCCTGCGGCCAAGACGCCTCCGCCTCTCGACCAGAGGTACGCAGCACTCTCCAGAGTGTGACGGATTGGCTTCACGCTGGCTGGGGCCCTGCTTGCCGGTCTTTTGCGGGCCTTCTCTGGAGTGGAAGCAGCGATGTGTCATCCACGACCCAGGGGGTGGCAGCTCTGGCCGTGGTGGCCGTGGTGGCCGTGGTGGTGGCGCTGCTGCTGCGCACTTGCTCTCGAGCCAACCAGCTCCAGGCTTCGTGGGACGAGCTCGGCACCCTCCAGCGCTCCAACGCGCAGGCGCTGGCGCGCATCGTCGAGTTCTCGGTTCGTTCTTGTGCGCGGCAAGGCGGCGACGTGGCGGTGTAAGGCGGAGCGGAAGCTTGCGTTTGCTGCGGTCGGCAGCGCTGCGACTTCGCTGTCCCTGGAGCTAGAGGGGGATGCAGCATGTTCAAGTGCAAGTACATGCACAGCGAGCTTCAACTGCCGCCGTGACCCAATGTAGCCATCATGCCGTGACACGCAACGACCCAGTGCCGCAAAACCGGAGCTGCTCGCGGGGCTTAACGTCACGCGACTGTTCATTGGCCGAAACTCCGGGCGTCCGCGACGGTTCGCAACTGCAACCCTTTTCCGCGACCCACCTTTCACGGGGTATGCGTTCCCACAGGTTCCAGACAACAGGAAACGTATGGCAGCCGCATCGTTGGGAAGTATCCATTCCGGAAGGTTTCTCGCCATCGTCTTTAGAAACGCAAGCCGCCACGCCCGACACGCAAGGTTGAAGGGCCAGTCGCCATCTTCCCCCCTAGAGCCGAGACCAAGACGGAGATCGCTTGAAGCCACCGCCCCCGAGATCGCTGCATCTGCATGGCCAGTCCGCAATCGCCCCCCGCCCGCACAACCACGGGCTGCCAGCAGTCCTCCGAGCACACGATGGTGGCGGCCAACGGATCCACGGCCGGCGCGCCGCAGTCGCAGTCGCAGTCGCAGTCGCAGCCGTGGCGCAGGCCCACGGACGCCGAGTCGGCCACGTTCCGGCACCAGGCGGAGCTGCCCAAGCTGCCGATCCCGACGCTGGAGGAGACGTGCGAGCGGTTCCTGAGCGCCGTGCGCGCGCTGCAGACGGCCGAGGAGCACGCGCAGACGCGGGCCAGCGTGGCCGCCTTCATGGCGGAGGACGGCCCGCGGCTGCAGCAGCAACTGCTCGAGTACGCGCAGGACAAGGCCAGCTTCATCGAGGACTTTTGGTACGAGGCGTACCTGAACCACCGCAGCTCCGTGGTGCTCAACGTGAACCCGTTCTTCGTGCTCGAGGACGACCCCACGCCATCGCGCAACCAGCAGCTGCCGCGCGCAGCCTCGCTCGTGCTGGGCTCGCTCAAGTTTGTGAACGCGCTGCGACGCGGCACGCTCGAGCCCGACATGTGGCGCGGCAACATGGCGCTCTGCATGCACCAGTACAAGCGGCTCTTTGGCTGCGCGCGAGTGCCGTCCGCGGGCGCGGACGACGTCATGGTGGACGAGCTCTCCAAGCACATCGTGGTGGTCTGCCGCAACCAGTTCTACTGGTTCGACGTCATCTGGGAGGACGGTGTCACGGCCATCACGGAGCGCGAGCTGCTGGCCAACCTGCGCGCCATCAAGGCCGACGCGCTCAAGGCGGACGACGTGGACGCGGCCTCCAAAGCCGTGGGCGTGCTCACCACGGAGCGGCGCGCCAAGTGGGCGGCGCTGCGGAGCAAACTGCAGGCCAGCAACAAGGACACACTGGCCGTCATCGACCGCGCGCTCTTCCTCGTGTGTCTGGACACGACGGCGCCGCCCGACGCGGCGGCCTTTGCGGCCACGGCGCTCCACGGCACGTACAGCATCACGCACGATGGCGTGCAGACGGGCACGTGCATGAACCGCTGGTACGACAAGCTGCAGCTCATTGTGTGCGAGAACGGCGTGGCCGGCTGCAACTTTGAGCACGCCTTCGTGGACGGACACACGGTGCTGCGCTTCGTCTCGGACGTGTTCACGGACACGATCATCCGCTTCGCGCAGACCATCCGCGCGGGCAACTACGCCTTTCTCGAGGCCTCATATCGCGCGCCGCAGCTCACGGCGGCCGACACACCCAAGCGCCCGCGTGTCCAGCCGCACAAGCTCGAGTGGACGCTGGACCACGAGCTGCAGGAGGGCATCAAGTTTGCCGAGGCGCAGCTCACGGACCTCATGCTGCAGAACGAGGTGGAGGTGCTCGAGTTCACGGCCTTTGGCAAGCTCTTCATCACGCAGCACAACATGAGCCCCGACGCCTTTGTGCAGATGGCCTTCGTGGCCGCCTACTACTTCCAGTACGGCAGCGCGCCCTGCATCTACGAGCCCGTGCTCACCAAGCGCTTCCTGCACGGCCGCACGGAGGCCGCGCGCGCCATGACTGTCGAGGGGCTCACCTTCGTCGAGACCTTCTTCTCGGAGCGCACGCCGCTGGACAAGATCGCGGCGCTGCGCACGGCCATCGGCGCGCACGTCAAGAATGTGCGCGACTGCGCCGCCGGCAAGGGCCCCGAGCGCCACCTGTACGCGCTCGAGTGTCTCTGGCAGCGCGAGGAGGGGACGCCCAAGCCGGCGCTCTTCGCGGACGAGGCCTGGGGCAAGCTCAACCACACGGTGCTGTCCACGAGCAACTGCGGGAACCCGAGCCTGCGGCTCTTTGGCTTTGGGCCCGTGGTGCCCGACGGCTTCGGCATCGGCTACATCATCAAGGACGAGCGCATCCAGTTCTGCGCCTCGTCGCGCCACCGCCAGACGGCGCGCTACCTGCAGAACCTCGAGAAGTACCTGCTGCGCGTGCAGGACCTGCTGCTGCACGAGGAGGAGCTGCGCTTCCCGAACAACACGGCCGCCAAGAAAATGAGTCCGCAGGCCACCTTCAAGGGCTACGGCTTCTTCGACGACGGCGGCCTGCCCACAGAGGTCAAGGCGCTCGCCTCCATCGCCGCCGTCGGTAAGCCGCTCGAGTGACCTCGGACCCACACTCACTAAGATGTAGCCATCTGAGGCGTTCTCAGATGTCGTGGGGTTGTCATCGTCCTTTTCAGCCAGTGCAGGCGCACCATTGGCCCGAACGCGGCGTTTCATTGGTCAATATTAATCAACGTGCGAATCAATCCTGTGCAAGAGAAGATTTAAGCAAGCCACGCACAAGGCGGAAGGGTGGATGCCGCCAGCGCCTCCTGCGGCGCCCCCAGCGCGAGCGCAGGCGTCCTAGCGCCTTGTCGACCACGTCCTGCATCTGCGCAAGGGTCTTGGCGCGGTCGAGGTGGCTGCAGACCGCCCGGCGCGCCGCCAAAATAGCCGCCGCCCAGACCGCAAACTGGTGAGCTGTTCGTCGCGTGAAGCTCTGGAGCAAGCGCTGCAGCCCGGCGAGAGCCACGCAGTCGCTATTTCCAAGACCGGCGCTGGCGATGGGGGCCCCTGCAGTCGGCGACGCGCTCTGCAGACGGCCGAGCGGGCGAGAGGGAGCCAGCGCGCGCGTTTCGAGCCGCCGAGCGCCGCCGCGAGCCCGGAAAAAGGCCGCGCGGGGATAAGACGTCGCGACCTGCGCGTCTTGGCGGTGGCGGCGGCGGTGGCGGCGGCCATGGCGTCTCGACGCCTGGTCCGGCAGGTCTCGCGCGCGCGTGGCGTTTCCCGCGGCGCGCACAGAGTCCGATCCGAGCTGCGGCGCGTCTGCAGCCCTCTCCGAGCGACTCAAGGCCTCACACCAGGCTCTGGCCATGGCGAGGCTGACGGGATTGGAAAGCGGCGAGGCGGCGGCCCCCAATGGCGGCGGCCCGGCCGCGACTGCGGTGAACCTGCCCGCCATCTCGACGCCGTCGCCGCTGGACGAGCGCGAGCGCCAGTTGTCGCCCATGCCGCCGCAGCGCGGGCCCAAAGCGCACGCCAAGAAGGCGCAGCACGTGAACGACGGGCGCATCCAGCTGGAGCCGCTGCGGCCGCCCACGGCGGGCGGGAGTCTCGGCGGCGGCCGCGCCAGTGCGCGCCTGTGCGTGAGCTCGTCCTCCGGGCAGGTCTCCTGGGACTCCAACGTGCTGGAGCCCGGCAGCACCATCTCGGAGAACCTGGCGGCGCTGCAGGCGCTGGACCGCAAGCTGCAGTTCTATAAGGCGCTGGCGGCGCTCAAGCTGCGTGATGCGGCCCAGTCCGAGCAGACGCTGTGCCGAGCGCTCACGGGGCTGCTGGCGGCCGCGGCCGCGGCGCTGGACGCCGACACGCTCGTGCTCTACACGCTCTCGGGCCTCTCGGGTCGGGCGTCGTCGCTCCGGCTGCTCGCGTGCTCCAAGCCCGGGCTCTCCGCCTTCCACGTGGCGCTGGAGGCCTTTGCGCTGCGGGACGTCGTGGCGCAGGCCACGGGGGACACCGGCGGACTGGCCGCCTATTACGTGGGCGACCTCCAGCACTGCGAGAGCTACGACGCCGCGAGCGACGTGGACTCGCTGCTGGGAGGCGCCACCGCCAGTGTGCTGGCTGGCGTGCTGCCGGACGAGCGGGGGCGGCCGCGCTTGGTGCTGGAGGCCAGGAGCGCGCGGGAGCAGCAGCTCTTCTCCCAGGAGCTCTTCAACGCGGCGCTCACGACGGTGGACAACGTCGTGCTCCCGTTCGAGCTGCGGCAGGAGCTCACGCGGAAGACCGTGACACAGGCAGCACTGGACGAGGTGCTGCAGCAAGCGGCGGGCCCAGCGACCACAGCGACGGGCTCGGCCAGGACCGAGTCGCCTCGGTCGCCTCGGTCGCCCGCAGAGCAAGCCGCCAAGACGGAGGCCGAGTACTTGCACTCGGCCGACGTCGGCCGCCTCGCGACGCAGGTGCTGGCCGCCGCGCCGTCGTCTCTAGCGGGCGTCTGTCTCCTGGAACTCGGCCCGGAGCCGCACAGCTGCGCCGTGGTGTCCGCCAGCGGCTCGGGCGTCGAGGAGGAGCTGCAGACGGCCGTGTGCGGCGTCATTGCCTCGGACCGAGCGCTTTCCCAGCGGCTCATGGACAGCTCCGACAGTCGCGAGCGCGTCGACTTGAGCCACGAGACGGCCCTGCGCGCGGCGCTGCGTCTCGAAAGCCACGTGGACGTGGCCCTCGCCTTCCTGCCGGTGCCTCGCAGCCGCGGTATGCGTCCCAGCGGTCTGCTTTGCCTCACTAGGAGCGTCTCCACGGACGTGAGCGCTGTCTGCGCTCTCTTGACGCGGGAGACGGCGTCGGACGTGGAGCTAGAAGTGCGACTGAGGCCTCTACTGGCTGCGCTGGCGCTGGCGCTCGAGGCCAAGCAGCGCGTGGACGATCTGCGGGCGTCCACGCGCCAGAAGCGGCAGCTCCTGGCGCTCTGCCGCTCGCTCTTTGTCGTGGAGGCGGTGCGCGACCCGTCCAGCCTCGTGGCGCTCATCTGCGAGCTTGGCGGCGCCGTCTTCCACACGCGCCGCGTGACGCTCTACGTGGCCGACACGATCAAGCGCGAGCTCTGGAGCCTCAGCTCACTGGGCAGCGTCAACGGGCTGCGGATCCCCTTCGGCCGCGGCATTGCAGGCACCGTGGCGGCCACCCGCGAGGTGCTCACGGTGCACCGGCCGTACGAGGACCCGCGCTTCGACCGGTCCTTCGACGCCAAGCTGGGCTTCAAGACCGAGTCGCTGCTCACGCTGCCCGTGCTGGACCGCTCGGGCGAGACGCTGGGCGTGCTGCAGGCCGTCAACTTTGGCCAGTTCGCGGCCGCGAGCCCCGTCGTGGCGCACTTCGACGCGGAGGTGCTGGCCGTCTACACGCGGCTCGTGGCGCACGCGCTGCGCGTCAACTCGTCGCTCATCATCTTTGCCAAGGTGCAGGCCGACTACTGGGCCAACCGCGCCAGCCAGGACGACGGCCGCGAGCAGAGCAGCAGCCACCGACGCGACGGCGGCCAGCACGCCACGGAGCTGGCACTGGAGGACACTCAGCTCGGTGGAGAGGCCAAGCACGAGGTGGCCAGCGTGCACTCGCTGCTGGACCTCAGCGGCTTCGACGAGGCCAAGCGCGTGCCCCGGAACAAGTGGAGCACCTTTGCCTACGCCTGCTGGGCGCTGGGTCGCTTCCTGGCTCGGCGTCGACCCGCGGCCGAGCGTCAGGAGCGGCTCGAGGCGCTGCAGCTGCTCCGGTTCCAGCGCTCGAGCGCCGACGGGCTGGACGACCAGGAGCAGGGCCAGGAGCAGGGCCAGGAGCAGGGCCAGGAGCAGGACAAGCGCACGTGGAGCGGGGTCTCGAGACGGCGGAGGACGTCGGTGGTGTGCGCCGTGGGGCGAGCCAACTCGCTCATCAACCGCTGGCGACGCACGACCATGGGCCAGAGCGGCTTGGGCCCCGTGGAGGAGCTGCTGGCCGAGGGCTTCGACCCGCTGGCGCGGTCGGTGGCCGAGCTGGAGCACCACGCGTTCCAGCTCTTCGAGTCGCTGCTGCTGCTCGACACGTTCCGCATCCCGGAGCGCACGCTACGCAGCTTCCTCGGGGAGCTCGCGGGCCGCTACCGCGACGTGCCCTACCACAGCTTCCACCACGGCTTCGACGTGGCGCTGGGCGCCTTTGCGCTGCTGCGGTCGCCCGAGGTGCTGGGCGTGGTCAAGGAGCTCGAGGCGCTCAGTCTACTGCTCGCCGCGCTGGGCCACGACGCCGACCACCCGGGCAACGACAACCAGTTCGAGGTGGACTCGAGCTCGCCGCTCGCGCTCTGCTACAACGACATCTCGGTGCTCGAGAACCACCACGCCGCCACCACCTTTGCCGTGCTCAAACGTACGTCCTCC
>JAADYJ010001178.1:0-10253 GCA_023338205.1 Halophytophthora polymorphica
AATAGTCGAGAGCTGGGTGGTCATTTGACAGAATTGATAAATAAACTAGCCGAGTTTAGTGCTAGGTTGCAATCGACACTCCGCGCGGTCGGTGACTCCGCCGCCGCCGCCAAGCGCCTGGAGCAGCGTGTCCGCTGCACTCGTCTCTGGCGGGCCACGGCCCCGCTCCGTCCGATGCGCGTGGGGCTGTGTGCAATGCGAGGAGGGCTAGGGCCAGGTGCGCTTGCTGTGGAGGGCGGTTTAGACTGCGCTTGCCAGGAATACTTTTATATGCCTGTAACTACCATTTTGCACAAGATAAGGTTGCCGTAAAGAACCATTTGTACTTGGTCTCGGTATACTTGGAAAAGTTTTCAAAATCATCCCCCATGCCGGTCTTCACATGCTTTTCGTATGTGTGACTCCGTTGCCCCTCGGTACTAGGTTTCCGTATTTGATCCCGGTATGCGCTCAAGAGTGTGTACTTGGTCCCTGTATGTATTTATACTCGGCCACTTGGTCCAAAGAGCTACTTGGTCCCCGTGTATAACTCTGCACTTGGTTCGTAAATTCGTATAATGTTTCATACTTGGCTCCCGAATGCACTAAAGCCGTATGGGCAGCTCCATACTTGGTCTCCATTTATTACTCCTAAAGTTTATCGTACGGGGTTCCTGTTTACACGTATACTTGGCTCCCGTAAAACCTCGTTTCTTGGTTTCATACAATGCATTATATTTGGCTCCTGTATGTGTTTATACATGCCCGTCCTTGTCCCCGTACACACTACTACCTGGTAATCGAAGACACCTTAGTACTTGGTCTTGGTTCTTGAGTAATGTATTAAATTCGGCCCTGAATGCCCTTGTACTTGGTCCCCGTATGGACAGCCTCGTACTTGGTTTAAGTAAACACCTCGATACTTGGTCCCAGTATACACCTGACACGCACTGTACTTGGTCCCAGTATGTTCGTCCAATTGTATGTACTTGGTCCCTGGGCGCACGTATTCTTGGTCTTCGTATGGGCGGGTCCGTACTTGGTCCCCGTGTGCACCTCGGTACTTGGCTCCGGCAGTCACCTTTGTACTTGGCACCAGTAACTCGTTAAACCCATACAACTGGAAACACAAACCTAGTATACATGTATATTGACCAAGACCCTGCCCACAAACAGCATACTACTCGCGAATTCCCGCTGATCTCGGCCAAGCTTCTCTATCGCTCTCTACTCCCGACCAAGGCTAAACCTCGATCTCATCCATTGCGACTTCAAGGCTCTACTCCCGTACAACTGGCAAGCTGGCTACGACAACAATGGAAAACACTGGACCCGCTCACGCTACCCCGACATCGGGACGTTGCTGTTCGGGCTTGCTGGCGCATCCCGCCTGTTGGCTACTTCTTCTGGCACTACGACCCAGGCCCCCCACCGCTGCTGTGCTTTCGGCTGCGGTGATATTGGGACGTATCGCTATCTCTTCTATGACTGCCCCCTTCTTCAAGACCTCTGGAACCTTCGTCTGAACGTCTGGCATCCATTCCTCCAAACGCGACCATCCTGGGATCAAGTCCTCTATACTACCAGCCTGCCTTTTGCAACCAAGTGGAAAGCGCCGTCCCGCCAAACCATCCTACTGCTCTGGCAGATTCTTCGGTGCATCGTGCTTCACGAACTCTGGGCCCGGCGCAACGCCACCAAGCATCGCGAAGAGCCCGGCCCAGATTCCGTCCAACTGCTCCACGTGACGAGCTCAAAGCTTCACACGTATGTGCACCACGCCATCCGGCATGGCAGCCCAGACCAACAGCAACAACTTCAGGACCTCTCCTCTATCCCCGTATCCAGTTGCCTTGAGCTCACTGCATACTACTCGCGAAGCCCCCGCCTGGGGATTCGTCGAACCGGTATAATATAGCTTTGTGATATTATAGAGTGACATGTACTTTAGTGACTCTCTCGCTTCTCGAAGTATCACTCTCGGAAATGACGCCAAGAAGCCTCGCGCTCGTGGTGGCGGCGCTGACCGCTTCTTCGTCGCTGTGGGGTCCTGCGAGCAGCGGTACCGGCCCCGGGGTAGCCACGGCGTCTACACCTGCTGCCAGCGCCCCTGGAGGCCCGTTCCAACCTCTGGATGCGTCGAAACTCTTTGCCCTGGGAGACACAGATCTGGCGCCGACGGCAGCCGCGTGGGCGGAATACGAGCGCTTCTTGCTTTCGCGCACGCGCTCGACGCCTTTCGTGCTCTACTTCGTGGACAGCAGCGATTGCAGTGGGACCAGCGATGAAAGTGACGCCAAGGACGAGGAAGATTGGCCGTGGCTGGACTGGGAAGACCAAACGCCGGAATCACCTCAAGCAGTCGCTGCCCGGAACTCGTGCTTGGCCCACAACAACCTCGTGAACGCAGCGGTGGAACGCGTGGCTGGATCGCTGTCTACCCCGCAGCACCCGATTGTACGCGTGGATTCAAAGGACGCGCCCGCGTTGCTGCACTACGTAAGTGTGCTCCCTCCGCCGTATCCCGCTTCTCAATTGGCCGGAGCTGACACCCGTGATGCCGTATTCTCCTCTTCCGTGATGCTTGATGCTCTATTGGCATTCTGTAGCACCTGGTGTCCGCGACGCCGTCGTTGCTGTGGATCCCAACACGCTCGTCCGCACAGTTCCAGCGCTACCCGCACGCAGAGACCAACTTCCTCGACCTCGGGGCCAACAGCTCGGTGTTCGAGGCCACGGAGGCGACTTGGAGTCACATGGAAGAGGAGTCTGCCTCTAATGATCCACGGAAACTGGTAACTAGTGAGACGTTGGCTGGCGATATCACCGCATTTGTCGAGCAGTGCCACATGCAAAGCGGGTACGCTACCGCCAACAAGCGTGGAAAGAGAGGACGACGTGGGAAACAGTCGCCAGCAGTACCAACACCAGCGCAGACGCCGGCCCACGCATTCGCACAGGACGACTCGTTCTCCTTGCTGGAGCTGCTGCCTGTGCTGGCGGTGCTGGCCTTCATGGCCGTGGTGGTGAATGAGAACCGCGAGTTCGTGCTCCGCGTCGTGGGTACGCGGCTGTGCTGGTTCTTGCTGTGCATGGCGATCATCTACGTGGCGCTGAGCGGCCTCTTCCATTCCATCATACTCCACCGCGCCATGTATTACTTCAGTCGCCAGCACGGGTTCGTGTTCGTGTACCCGAGCTCGCGCCGACAGTTCGTGCTGGAGGGGCTCTTGCACGGCACATGGAGTTTCTGGTTGTCGCTGGCGGCGATGAGTCTCACGGACGTGATGCCGTCGCTCCGGTCTCGGCTTGCGCGAGAAGAGGTGATTCGCTGGTCGCTGCTGCTCGTGGTGGTGTCGTACATGATGCTGCACTTCGTGTTCCTGCTCAAGTACCGCTGGCTCGCGTAGTTCGTGTGGTGCACCCAGTTGGCGACAAACCCGGTTGCTTCGGGCAGCTGTGAGGCCCATGGCACGTTGCTTTGACACGTCTCAACCACGAGGAGATGCAAAGCGGTAGGATGAACGAGAAGCTATCGTTGAAGCCATCACAATTTGAACGGTAATAGCGGTGTAGCGTCTTCAGCCTAGAGCACTCTACTTGAGGAATGGTCTCTTATGGGTTCGAATGCGCTTCCAGCAGTCCGGCTCGGCAATTGGACGCGGAAGAAGATACAACAGACATTCCCTTGGATGCAGGTGCAGAGGAGCAACAGCTGCATCTGCCTCGGCCGACCCTCGTTGCCGTCTTGGTGTGCTGCTTGGCCCCCAACCAGAGTGAGAGGTACACAAGTGCCAGCATGGTAGGGATCTCAATGAGCGCCGCGACGACACTCATCATGGCTGGGTCCGAGTCCAAACCGAAGGTAGCCACGGCCACGCCCAGTGACAGCTCATAGTTGTTGCTCGTGGCGGTGAAGGCCAGCGTGACGCTCTGGGCGTGTGTGGCGCCGCAGCTCTGGCTCAGCAGGAAAGACCCACCGAACATGGCGATGAAGTAGATGACGAAAGGCACCATGGCGAAGAGCACGGATCCGATGGTGGTGGTGATCCGCTGGCTCTGCGACGCGAAGAGAACCACGATCGTGAAGAGCAGCGCCAACACCGCTAGCACGTCGAGGCGGGGCGTGAACCGATCAAAGTACCAGTCGCTCCCTTTCCATCGACGCAGCAAGACCCACCCGGCGATGCCCAGCACGAAGGGAATGCCCATGTAAATGGCCACATTGCTGGCCACTTGGCCCACAGAGATGCTGAGATCGTGGCCATCTTGTGCCTTACCCTCCAACCCCATTGCGCGCGGCAGCGTGTCCAGGAAGAGCGTCGCGTAGAATGAATACAGGGCCATGGTCCAGATGGAGTTCACGGCAATGAGCGCCGCGCCGTACTCCAAGTCTCCGCCAGCGAGTGAGATCCAGATCATGACCATACCAATACATCGCGCGCACCCCACAAGGCTGAAGCCCGCCATGAAGCCCGCGTCGTCACGGAAGAAGCCTGCGGCTAGCAGGAACATGGCGGCGGGGCCCAGGACCCAGTTCTGGAAGGTGGTGAGCAGCAGCAGACGCCAATCGCGCAGCACAGCGCCCACCAGCTCCCAGTGCACGTTCGCCAGCGGTGGATACATCATGGCCAGCAGGCCAGCGCCCACTAGCAGGTTCATGTCGCCCACGGTCGTGGCCGCGATGAAGGAGTGCACCGCCCCGAGCTGGCCCAGTCCGATGCCGGCGCCCGCCGCCAGCAGGATCCACAGCGTCAGGAAGCGATCCAGCACCGACAGCTGGCCAGCGACGCCATCGCTCGCTCCTCCCCGCTCCTCTGGGCGGCCATGGGCAGCGACGAACGCGCCGTCCGCTTGTGCTGCTCGCCGCGAATCGCCCATCTGAGTCGAGTTTTGCCTGTCAACGGAGTCGTTAGCTGCCACGCACGCGACCTTTTACAGTTGATTCGCTCGGGAAACGTGTTTTCACGGGTAACATGCGTCCTTTCTCGACAAGCATTCTCAATTCTCGTTCGACGGGTGAGCTCGCCCAACCAAGCACGCTTGCAGCATGGCGTCGTATCTCCGCAAGACTGGCGCTCGGCCCACGCCCTGCTGTCGGTCTCCTGCTCAGTGCATGTGCTTGCACGACTTGCACTTCTTGTTCCACACCTGGTGCTCGTGCGCCACGAAAGTCTGGCAACTGCAGGCTCTGCAGGGCCCCATCAGGCGCGATCTCTCGGCGATCACCTGCTTGTGCTCCTGGATGCCGCGCATGGCATGGTCCAGCGCCTCGTAGAGCGGTCTGGCCGCCTGAGGCTGGCCCACCGAGCCGCTCAACAGCGCACTGGGCTCCAGGTCCTGCCCGTAGAACTTGCGGTTCAGATCGCTGCGCGTCGCGATCACCGAGCCTTGCAGTGAAATGCCAGCGTACAGCCCCTTGCTGATGGAGTAACTGTAGTTGCCGTTGAGTCCTGAGCTGCTCACGGCTGCCGCAGCCGTCGCCGAGCGTCCGTAGGGGCCCACGGCGATGTCCAACCCGGCGCCGAGGTTCACCTGCGGCGAGTGGAACACCTGTACTGCAGCAGGAGACCCGAGGATGATCATGACCTCCACAATCTCGCCACCAATCTCAAAGCCGCCACCGAGTCCAGCCGTGCCAATGGCCGACGGCGCCGACCAGGAACCGTCCGGTAGACGCGACACGATGATGCCCGTGCCCACTTTCCCCACGAGCAGAAAGCCCGCCTTGACGATGGTCATGACAGCCAAGCCGTGGGCCTGTTCCAGCATCGAGATGGGGATTGAGCGGTCCCCAGACGCGCCCGAGTCGTCGCGGAAGAAGTTGCCAATGATATCCGCCGCGTTCTGGCACTCCTTCTCCAGCGTGCCCGAGAAGGGGACGTGCAGCCGCGACTTGGCCTCGTGCGGAGCCGTCTGCGCGTTGGCCTTGGCGTGCTGCGCCACCAGAGACTCCTGCAGTGGGCGCAATCGCGGCGCGCAGTGTAGACACACGCGCTGCGGGACGGATGGGTCGTAGCCCTTTGCGTCGTCGATCTGGTCGCCCTCCGGGATCAGCAGCCGCAGCGGCGCGCAGTTGCCGCAGATGAAGCGGCCACACGCGCGACTGAAGCACACAGACACACAGACATACAGGACGTCAGTGCAAACGCCTTTCAACCCAGCACGTCGAGACGGCAGCTCGCGTGAACGCACCACTGATGACGGCGCTTGGTGACGTCAAAGGCCAGGCCGCACACGTCGCAGTTGGGATGGTCGGTGTATCGTCCTCGCAGCATGCCGGAGCCGCCGGAAGACGCTGAGGAGAGCGCCTGCGGTCTTTCTGCTGCTGCGCCTTGGCCGTTGGCCGACGACGCCGACGACGCCGACGACGCGCGCGCTGCGCCTCCATTGGCGTTGCCTTCCACGTAGACCACGGGAATGGCGGGCTGTGCGTTCGGCGACGGGGGCGGGAACATGAGGGACTTCTGGTCGCGCTCCTCCATGGACATTTGCTGCTGGTAGTGCGGCGGCGGCGGCTGCTGGTACTGCTGCTGGTAGTGCTCCTGGTACGGATGCGGCTGTGGCTGGTGCTCGTGTTGCAGCTGCTGCTGCTGCTGCTGCGACTGCTGGTCCGCGAACGGAGCGCCGCACTCGGCGCAGAAGCGGCCGCTGGGCGTGTGCGCGCCGCACAGGGAGCAGATGGGCATGGGGATCGTTCGGGCCGCAATAGGGGGCGGACGTCGAGTCGTACGGGGCGGCCACTTGGCCACCAACGCCGTGATCCGCCGCTTTGCTGCGCTGGTCGGGGGAAGTTGAGGAAATGCGCTGCTGTTTTTATAAAGGCGTCGATCAAAGTTCCCGCGCCGCCTTTATAAAACGGCGGGGTTTCGGGCGTCGCGCCTTGTGATTGGTCACGCGTGTCACACAAAATCTGCACGGCATTGGAAAAAAAGAAAACCTTAAGAAAACAGCCAAAATCCACCACCTGAGCCAATCAGATGGGCCCAGAAGTTCCGCAAACTGCAACAAGATGCAGTCTCACATGGCTACAGGACGTTCGACACCCGACACTCGGGACTGGAGGCGTGCGACACAGGCGGAGCTCCTGCACCGCTCACAAGGAGAAACGACTCCACGCGGCCTTCATTGCCTGGCCACGGCGACAGGCGTCGCTGCTAGCGGCTTGTCCGTCCCACCGCTGCCTCCCGTCGCCGTGCACGTGCGCTGCTGCTTATGCCACGAAGCTGGAGGGCGCGTCGCCCACGCCACCGCAGTGCTCGTGCACCAGCTTGGCGAACTGCAGCGCCAGCGCGTCGGCGTCCTCCTGCGTGGTGGCCTCCGCGTAGACGCGCACGGCGTCCTCCGTGCCCGAGGGCCGCACGAAGGCGCGGCCGCGCTTCTCGGCAAAGTCCTCGAGCGCCGCGTCCAGCGCCGAGCGCAGACTGGCGGGCTCCAGCACCTGCGTGTCGTCCTCGTCGCCTGTCGAGATGGCGCTGCGGTCCGCGAGCTTCACCTTGGTCTGGCGGCTCGGCAGGTCGTTGTAGATGGCGTCCCACTCGCCGATGCTCCAGTCCCTCTGGATGAGCAGCGCCTCCACAAAGAGCAGGTCGCTCAGCGCGTCGCCCGTGGCCTGGTTCACGAGCTGCGAGGCCGCCAGCAGCTGCGACAGCGCCAGCTTCTTGCGCTCGTCGTGCAGCGAGTTCTCCCACTTGTGCAGCTTCTCCATGAGCGCGTCCCGGAAGACCACCGTGCCGTGGCCGTTGGCCTCAAAGTACACGGCCACGTCGAACTCGGACGCCTTGTCGTGGCAGTACTTGACGCCCGTCTTGGCCTTGGCCACGCGAATGTCCTTGGCCTCCAGGTACTGCGTGGCGGCGCCGTTGGCGTACGCCGTCTGCACACAGCCGAAGGTCACGCCCTCCTGGTCCAGCTCCAGCGCGTGCAGCTTGTCGGCCACGAAGTCGGCGAACAGACACGCGATCTTGTTGCCATCCAGCAGATGCCACGCGCCGTCGTGGTCAAAGTAGTGGAACACGAGGCGGTCGCCGTCGCCGTCCAGGCTGCAGTAGCGCTTGCCCTGCCCGTTCTCGCTCGAGAGCCCCGCGGGCGGCTGGCGAGCCTTCTCCACGTGCTCGGCGCCGCACAGGTGGTTCAGCTCGCCGTCGCTGGGCGTGTTGCGGATCTCCAGACGCAGCGAGTCGCCCAGGTCCTTCGACAGCTTCGACAGCTGCAGCGCGCCCACGCCGTGCGCGCAGTCCACGTAGAGCGGCGAGCGCGTCTCCAGACGCTGTCACCGCACCAAATCCAAGGCCAAAGCAGCAACTGTCAGTCCTGCTTCGACGCGGTGAAGGCAGAGTGCAGTGCAGTGTGTTGGCTCGCGCACCTTGGAGTCATGGCTGGCCGTGAGCTGCTTGAAGGCGTCGCTCAGCATGTTGTAGTAGCCCACCTCGGAGGCCCAGTCGCCCTTGTTGTACTGCTCGTAGTTCCACTGCTCGGCCCACGCAGAGCGCCATCCAGTACGCAGAGCAACCAGTCAGCCACGCAGAACTCCCCGAGCACGGCCCGTCGACCACCAGCGCTGGGCGACTCACCATGCGAACGAGGTGGTGGAGCTGCGGCGTCGTCTGCAGTCCAAAGTCCAGCACGTTGCCGCCGATGGCCAGCGCGCCCTCACGCGCCAGCTCCGCCAGGTGCTGCAGGAAGAGGCCAACGCGAGCACACGAGCGCGTCAGCACAGGGAAACGCGTCGTCCAGAGCAGCGTCCGACAAGCGCAGCAGGCAGTGAACGCCAACGACGACGCCTACCTCGCTGGACGGCCGCGTGTCCTTGGCGATAAAGACGTTGCCCGTCTGGTCCAGGTCGATCTTCTCGGCGGCCACGATGGCGTCCAGCACCTCCAGCACCTTGTCGTCGCTGGCGTTGGCCAGTTGCATCGCGTACTACGCCACAGCAGCCACAGCAACGCGTCAGTCCTCGACCTCGACCTCGCCCGCACTCGCCCAGGCGTGGGCCGCACGCACCTTCTCCCAGTCCTGGCGCAGCATGTCGCCGCGCGGGTCGATGAGCTTGAGCCCGTTGTCGCTGGCCGCGTTGTGCGAGGCCGTGATCATGACGCCCGTGATCTTGCCCTCGCTCTTGGCGCGCAGCACCGCCAGCATGCCCATGCGGTGGCACGTGGACACGAGCAGCCCCGCGTCTTCGCGGAAGCCGGCCGTGCCGTAGCGCAGCTCGCGCGCGCCCAGCTTCTCGGCGCGCGGGTACTTGGCCGCCTCCTCCACCACGCGCGGGGTCTTGTCGGCCACGCTCACGCTGCTCATCTTGTCGCTGCCTCGCTCGGTCGCTGCTTTGCTTTCTGCCTCGGCTACTGCGACGGACGGCGGCGGAGCTGCTCCCCCGTTCGCCGACCAACATTCGGGGCCACATGGGGGGGTTCGCCCTTGGGGCCCGAGCCAGAGCACGCAGGCGCGGAGCCCAGTTGGTCGTCACGCGCGCTCATTGGCGCACCCCTCTTTCCGCTCGACACCGCGACGCCACGAGGCGTCGTCCGTCGCGGCGTCGGAACCCCCCGTAACGCATATTCTCCTTGCATGCGACTTGTATCGGATTTCACAGTGCATTGGCCTTGGATTGCGCCGTCGCGTGCTTCTGGTACTCGGTAGAGGCTCCGTGCCAATGGCTTGTCCTGCCCCACCTATCAACCTATGGCGTTGCGGCGATATCGTCCTACACGGGCCATCTCGCCTTGTGCACGGCCGGCCGGCCGCCTGGCCCGCGTGGGGCCGTGCTACACTTGGGGTTGGCTATATTGTGCTGCTCCGCCCTGGGGCTCGCTGTGAATGTGCGCTCGGCCGTCTCGGCTGATAAATACTCTCCTGTGCTTGTGTGCAATGCTCCCGTGTCTGCCCGCGGCCCTCTACTTGGCCGCCCTGCGCTCGTCTACTGGGGCTGCTGGCCGCCGCTGGCCGCCGCGTGCGACGGCGACGACGCCAGCACGTCCCTCGCCTCGTGGGCCGACACGAGGATGTGGTCGATGGTCTGCTCCGCGTTCTCCACGTTCTGGAAGGCGCCGATGAGGTAGTGCAGCTGCCGCAGCAGCACCAGCAGCACCTGGTCCGTCGCCTGCTTGCTGGCCTCCAGCTGCGTCTTGAGCGCCTGCGTCGCCACCAACCAGCACACAGCAGACACCGCGCAAGAGCCAAAGCTCCGTGAGTCCACACGTCGCTGCAGCAACCACAGCAAGCAGCATCACATGTTCGTGCAGCAGGTGCGCGCGGGCGAGACGGTCATCACG
>JAADYJ010001179.1:0-10246 GCA_023338205.1 Halophytophthora polymorphica
TAGTAAAGCCATGGCATGGAGTCGGAGAAGGATGAATGGACACCACACTGGGTCAGCTCAACGTACCGCGAAGCTTCGTGCTGTTGGTCAAAGTCGGAATTGCTGGTTACTTTAGTGGGGGGTCAATTATTCATTGGAGAGCTATCGAGGTGGAGCCCAGTCCGGGAAGAGTGCGGGCGACTCCATTTTACCAGCATCATCACGACCTGACGGAGTGACTTCGCTGGGCGAGGTGAATTGACATCGAAGGCGTTGATAACGGCTGTGAGCAGGCGGATGCAGACCTGGTGCATGTAGTTCTACTGGGTATTGCTCTTGAGCTCTCGCGAACGGTACTGTGGGGCTCCAGTTATGTATAACTGTACAATGCATTGGCACAGAAAGAACTCTGTGCGCAAATGTGCGGACGTTTGGCTTCAGCAGAGCACATAGAGCAGATTCGCACCTTGATGTAATTGCAATAGCGCCATTTCCGTGCTTTTAGCACGAATTGCTTGGCCCTCGAGCTGCCTGAAGCCAAGGTACTGCAGAGCCTCGCGAGGTCCTGGTTTCTCCTTGCGTCTGTCTTGGCGGCTTGGTTGACAGTTCTTATGGCGTGAAGTACGGAATTGTGCTTAATAAAAGACCGATAAAATATTTAAATATTTAAATCATTTAAATGTCGCGGTCCATGCATTTTTACCATCACTGGTGCCTCACTCCGGAGGCCCCGGGCCTCCAGGTCGGTACGATTATGTGTACCCGTCTTTTGTGACACTAGACTTGTACCGGTGTCTTCGGGTACATGCCCCGAGCGGACTCAGTCCGACTCGGCTTCGGGCATACTATGACGTATCCCGGTTTGAGAGTAACCCGGCTACTCTCACTGCAGTGCAACCCTGTTACAGTACTTTTTCGCACTGGAGTGGTTGGGCTTCACACACGTGTACTTCCTGTCAGCAAAGAGCGAGGCAACAGAGGCCTTTCGACAATTCCTAGCTGTCATGAAGAATCGCGGGGAAGAATCGTGCTTCCGCATCCTTCGAACTGACAACGGCAGCGAATTCGCCAACATAGAGTTCGACAAAGTCTGTACAAGAGCTGGGATCGAGCGTCAATTCTCAGAGCCCGACGTGCACTACCAGAATGGTGTCGCAGAGCGGGCAAATCGAACCCTGACAGCGACGGCTCGCACGCTGTTGCTCCAAGCTGGCGTTCCACACAATCTGTGGGAATACGCCATTCGCGCCGCTGCTTACACGAGGAATCGTGTCATCTCTCGCAGTGACCCAAGTACAACGCTGTACGCATAGTACTATGGCGACAACCCAGATCTCGGTAATATTCACGCTTTCGGTGAAGTTGTGGTGGTTCAACTGGCGCCGAGCAAGTGCAGCACGCGGTTCAAGTTCCGGCCTCGTGGTCAGCGGGGCGTCTTTGTCGGGCATGACTCTCAACGGAAAGGCCATCATATCTACGTGAAGGAAGGATGCGCTCGGATGATTTACAGCTGTGGCGTGGCTTTCCTCGGTCTGCCCAATGTCAGTCATGAGAGTGTTTCTCTAGGGGCTACTCTACCACGTGGTGGTTATATCAGCCTTAGGGACTAATGGCCCTCAGATATCGGTTGATACCGGTTGGATATCGGTTATTAACCAGTTGGAGCCCGGCGGGCTATGATTGGCTGAAAGTCGTCCGACGACGGGACGAGGGCTCACAGCCATTCGTAGATATTACACAGGGGCAAACTATGGCATATAGTTTAGCCCGTACATTTAGGTTCAGAGGAGGCCCGCCGGCCGTTATGGAATTCAGTCTGTCTTTTGCTAAGAATCGTCTTTGGGTCTCGGACCCGGTTATTTTAGAGGCTATCCTCTGTCTCTTGTGAGCAGGCACACGCCGTCCACAGACTCCGTGTGGCGTGCATCCTAACAACTCGCAGAGTCACGCTTCTTCGAAGCCAGGTGCTGTGCAGCCCCATTGAAGTTTCTGTCGGACACTCCTTGCTCCCAGCATCACTCGAGCATGGCTTCGATTCCAGTGATAACTTGCAGGGAAAATCCAGCGACAGGGATCACGAACGAGACCGCCCTGATCGCGAACCAAGCGCCGCCACTCGGAGCGGATGGCGAATCAAACAGTGGGTGCATCCCTCGCCGCTTTCATCGCGCTGGGGGAGGAGATCCAAGGACCGCTGTCATTAGCGGAGGCGAGGAAATCGCCAATTTGGGCGCAGTGGAAACGAGCAATTCGCGATGAGATTGAAGCTCTCCGGGCAAACAAGACGTTCGAGGTGGTCACACCACCGTCCGGAGCGAGCATCTTAGGCTCAATGATCACATTTCGTGTCAAGCGCCATGCAAACGGCAAAGTCGAACGACTGAAGGCCCGGGTTTGCGCGCAAGGCTTCAAACAAGTATTCATAGTCGACTACGTCGACACCTATGCGCCTGTTGCGCGGTTGACATCCATTCGAGTCTTCTTTGCAGAGTGCAATCAGAAGCAACTTCACATCCAGCAAGGGGATGCCTCCACTACCTACGTGAAAGCTGGCCTGAAGCACCGGATCTACGTCAGACAGCCCAAGGGCTTCGAGGAAGGCGAGCCTGGCCAGGTGTGACAGCTCGACAAAGCTTTGTACGGCTTGAAGCAAGCTGGTCGCGAGTGAAATGACGAGCTGGCCGGCTTTATCACATCGTACGGACTGAAGCCAATGAGGGAAGGCCCATGCGTCTACACGCACCCGACTGAACTGCTGATCGTCGTCGTATACGTCGACGAGATCCTGATTGGCTACGAGAAACGCGGAGTCATGGATCAAATCTTCTCCGCGCTACACACCAAGTACGGGATCAAGGACCTCGGGGAGGTGTCGTGGTTCCTCGGTATGAGGGTGCACCGCGACTTCGACCTGGGCATGATGTCAATTGACCAAGAGCAATATGTCACTGAGATCTGCAAGCGATTCGCCATCGATGAATGCCGACCACCGTCATTGCCCATGGACGCCGGCACCATCCTGTACCCAGAAGCCACCGAGCAAGCTCTCGCTGCACACACCCCGTATCGCCAAGCCGTCGGTGCACTACCCTACCTCGCACGCGTCTCAAGACCTGACATCGCGTTCGTAGTGAACCAGGTGGCTGCTTACTGTGCCACTCTGCGTTTCGCACTGGAACCCAGTGAAGCTCATCCTCCGATACGTTCACTCGACCCGCGCGACTGGCCTCGTTTACCAGAGAGACCCCAAGAAAGCAGTCTCCAATTATACACGGTCGCCGACTGGCTAACAACATCGTCGACCGCAAATCAATCAGCAGGACGCTACTCTGTGTCCACGGCTGTGTCGTTCACTGGGCATGCAAGCGCCAATCAGCCACGGCCAAGTCCTCGACAGCAGCATAATTCATAGCTGCATCCATGGGAATCGAAGAAGCAAGGTGGACACGCATGTTCCTACACTCCCTGACTGGTCGAGCAAGCGCCAAGATTCCAGTCATGATCGACAACAAGTCAACAATCGCGCGCACCAGCAACGGGGAATCGTCAAAGGCCCAGAAGACGATCGATGTGATGTTCCATGACATCAAGGACGCATGGAAGAACGGTGGACTGGAGCTGACCTACTGCCTCACGACCGTCATGCTAGCAGATGGACTCACCAAGGCTCTCGGTCGTGTGCGCTTCAACGAGCGCTTTATCGCCCTCGGACTTCAAGCTCTACCATCTGCGCGTCGCGGGGAAGTGTTGTGTCCCACACCTATGGTGGGATCGCCTGAGCACGCTGACCTCACCTGCAACTGCCGCCCAAGTTCTCGTCATCCTGGTGAGAACTCCCCTGACGGCTACCCTGACAGCTCACTACGGCTTCACCAGTTCTCTCATTCGCCTGCCTTCTTCCTATTCATTCAATCTCCAATTTTCCCTAACCTTCTCATTAACTGCAGGGATCACGGCCCGAGGTGCTGTCGGACGCTGCCGACTGTGCCACCCGCGCCCGTGGACTCGCCCTCCTCCACCGAGTGGACGGGTATGTGCGTGCGTGTGTGTGGCAGTGTCGACGACGCCGTCGTTCGCCTGGCCTCAGCGCGTGGCGTGGACATACGTGGACACCTCCACGCCGTCCTTCATCTCGGCCTGGTACTCCACGAAGGACTCGTGCAGGACGGACGTGAAGCTGGGCGACGCGCGCACGTACTCGAGATAGTCCGGTACGCCCGGAGAGAGCACGTTGTCGGCAATGACCACGGCGCCCTGGACAGGATGCCACACGGATTGCACGACACAAGCAGGAGTGGAGCCTCAGCAGACGAGTAGCAGGTCCGTTCAAGTGCCTGCGGCTGGAGGGAGCATCAGCAAGAGGTACCGGCCGCAGCAGTCCGCTCTTCTCAATGAGCTTCAGGTCGCTCAGGTAGAGGCGCTTGTCGTGGTCGATGAAGAAGATCTGCCAGTTGCAGTCGCACGCGAGCACAGCCAGAGCGGGAATGAGTCCGAGTGGAGGACGCGCAGATACCGACTCGGCGCCGCACAGAACGCACATCCACGTGGTCGACGCCCAGCTCCCGGAGTGTGGTGTACGTGTCCGAGAAGGCGCCCACGACGATGGTCACAACGTCCGAGAGGCCCGCAAAGGCCACGATCTACGCCTCGCAGCATGCGCATACATACCCACACGGATGGCCGTTAGTCGGGATAAGTCCAACCTCCGTCGGGACAAGTCCGAAATGCCGACGGAACGACCCGAACGGGCCCACCACCTGCGTGGCCACGGCGGCGAACTCGGGCGAGAACTCGAAGGAAAAGTAGCGCGCAGAGGGCCCCGAGACGGCGCGCAACTGGCTGCCGAAGCGCACGGCGCTGTAGCCCACAAACCCGCCGAGCTCCGCCATCACGCGCGGCCTGACCTGCGCGATCTCCTCGTCCACAATCGGGCCCTTCACGTCGCCCACGTTCATCATCCAGTGCTCGTAGGCAAAGGCGTCCATGGCATCCAGCACCGACTGTGCGTCCCCCGGCGTCGCGCGCTGCACTACAGACGCCAGAACTTGCTCCGCTCTGCAGCCACAGCCAACAGAGCAGCACCGACAGAGCGTCACATCGGTCCACGGCAGCGACCACAACACGGACACGGCAGACGTACAGTTGCTCGAACTCGCCCGGGCGCGGCGGAGGCGGCATGCCTCTGTGGCCACGGCGGGGCGGGGATGGAGACGACATCCTCCAGGTGGAGGCGGTGCGGTCGCTGGACGAGGGGCTGTGCTGCCGAGAGGAAGCCGACGAATGCCCGACCCACTTCCATGCGGCTTGGCCCCGAGAAGTGCCTGGCCTATCTTGAAATGTGGTAGGTAGTTGCCAATCACAGTGAAGTAAGTGCATTGACGCGCTGGTTAGGACCAATCGAAAAGCGGAAATTTTCTGTGAATAAGCTGCGTTTCGCCGCAAAAATGGCAAGAAAAAGAGAAGAGGGAAGGAACCTCGTGCACAACCTCGACGCCGCAGCGTGCCGGAACTAATGCTAGCTTGTACGCAACGGAGCTGCACGAGAAAGCTCCTCGAGAGTCAAGACGCCCCACTCGTTCGTGCTCCGACGCCAAACTACAGTCCGACCTTGGCAGCGTCAGCATACGACTCCATGACGCACTCCAGTCTCCATAGCCACAGGATGGCTCGCTGAACACCCTCTACGTACAGCGTTACCGATGTTGCAAGCCAGCGCCAGCCAGATTCCCCGTCGCACGCAGAGATTCCTTGACCCGGACACATCTTACCTTCCTTCCCCTCGCCGGTATTTGCGCTACGTGCGAGGTGGAACTGCTCCAATGGAGCCTACGAGTCGAGCAAGGCGGCCATGGGGTCAAGGTCGAACCGCAGAGCGAGCGAGCAATGAAGCGCAGGCGCTGGGCAGAGCTGGCCCAAGCGAGATCCGAGTTCGCCTTGTCCGCCTCATTTCTGTCTGGACGGCTCTGCTGAAGCCATGTCAAACAGTTGGTTTCTGAAGTATGTGGGCGTCGTTCATTGGTGAAAAAGACAGACCTCCGGAAAACGCTCTCCACCAATGATCAGCTCTGGATTCAACCTTCGAGAGTACCGTGGCGTACTTCCCACCAATCAGGAAGATGAACCACCAAATAAAGCTGCTATTGGCGACTGAGATATTTGAACTGGGTTTGGGCCAATCACAAGGCGGCCGTCCTCTGCCCGCGACGGCCGACTCTCCTTCATTCACGCATCGGACGCAAGAAGCGAAGCAGCTAGCGAGCGATCAGGATGAGCAGCTCGCCGGCGTCTCGCGGTGGCGGTGAGGACGAGTGCACGCCGCTCGTGGCCTCGGGGGCGGGCGAAGCGGTGCCCAGCTACCAGGCCAGTGTGGCAGCCAGGGCGTCCCAGTCTCCAGGCGCCCAGGCGCAGGCGTGGCGCAGCTCAACGTCGGAAGGCAGCAGCGCCTTGGCGTCGACGTCGCCCGGCCGCCCCAAGGCACGCGTGCGCGTGGGGCTGGACGCCGCCGTGCTGGACAACCAGAAGAAGTGGAAGCGGCTGACAGACATTGACGACGACAACTCCACGGCCAAGAGCATGGCCAGCGAGGTGCAGCTCGAGTTCATGAAGCACCGCCAGCAACTCGCGCACGAGCAGAAGCACCGCCTGGGCTCGGGCATCCCTACGTACCATTTCGACGACGAAGCTGGCCAAGTGGCCGAGCAGGAGGAGGACCCGATCCTGGGCGCGGCAGAGTACGGCACGGCGCTCGAGGAGGACCGCTACCTCATCGCCGCGGCCTTCATCAACGACGGCGTGCACGGCCGCAAGGTGGGCTACAAGCTGGACCGCACGTCGCTCTTCCTCAACGAGCTCTTCCACTCGGAGTCGTACCGCCTCGTGTACATGCTGGTGGTGGGCATCATGTGCACGCTAGCCTTCGCGGAGCAGCCCGGGGACCAGAACTCATACCTGCTGGTGGATCTGCTCTGCCTCTTCCTCTTTGGCGTGGACCTGGCCATCCGCTGGTACATGAGCTCCGTGGAGACGCAGCACAAGTACATGTCGCGGCAGCCCTGGGCCTTTGTGCGCATGCTGCTGCTCTTCGTCACGTGCGGCGACCTGCTGCTCAACCTGCTCTTCCCGAGCATCAATCCGTACCGCTACTCGCGTGCGCTGCGACCGTTCTTCTTCATCACGCGTGGACGCAACATCCGCATCATCTTCAGCAGCTGCATGCACGCGCTGCGAGAGGTGCTCATCGTGCTGCTGCTCAGCTTCTGCTTCATCGCCTTCTTCGGCCTCGTGGGCTACCTGCTCTTCTCGGACACGAGCGACGACCCGACGGCCACGTACTTTGACTCGCTGCAGTCGTCCATGTACACCATGCTGCTCATCCACAACTGCATGCCCTACATGGCCAAGAGCATGTACCCCTTCTACAAGATGACGCACTGGAGCGCCGTCTTCTTCATCCTCTTCGTCATGCTCACGAACCTCTTCTTGCTCAAGCTCACCATCGCCGTCAGCTACAAGTCCTACAAGCGCAACACAGAGAACATGCTCTACAAGCGGCTGCAGAAGCGTAAGGCCGCGCTCTACGCCGCCTTCGACATCCTCGCGCAGGACGTGGACTTTGCTGACGACGCCCCTGCCACGCGAGCCGACGACGCCAGCGCCCACACTGGCGCGGGGCCCGCCAACGACAGCATTCCCAGCAGCGCCGCCAGCGCCACGAGCGTGGGCTCGCACGCGCCGCTGCTGGCCTCGGCCCGTCGTGGCTCCTCACGCTTCTTCCTGGGCGCGTTGGAGAAGCGCGCGTCGTCCTTCAGCGCCAATGCGGCCGCAGACGTGGTGGTGCCCGTCAACAAGCGGCAGATCTCGCTGCAGTCGTGGGTGAGCGTGTGCGAGTACCTCAAGCCCAAGTGGACGGCCACGGACGCCGAGCTCGTGTTCAACACGGTGGATCTCGAGCACGTGGGCTTCCTGGACCTGGGCGACTTCTATCAGCTCTGCTCGCTGCTGAGCGTCAAGCTGGAGCGCACGACGCTCATCTCGAACGATCTCATGCGGCGCTGCTGCTCCAGTCGCCAGCGCCACTCCTTCCGCAAGTTCCGGGCGCAGGTGCGCAAGACGCTGTTGTACGAAGTGCATCTCTTCGGGCGCTACCGGGTGGTGCTGGCTGAGCTCGTGGTGGGCGCGCTCATCTGCCTCTCGGTCGTGCAGGCCGTGCAGGTGAACCGCATCGAGCTGGCCTTCTCGGTGAATCGATCATGGCGGCTGCTGGGCTTCTTCCTGCTCCACTTCTTCACGCTGGAGGTGCTGGTCAAGATGTTCGCCTTTGGGTCCATGGAGTTCTTCCAGCGGCCCTTCTGCAAGCTGGACCTGGCCGTCGTGTCCGTGGGCTGGGTCTTTTACGTGTGGACGACGCTGGCGGACCCGGGCAGCATCTCCTTCGTGCTCTACGACATGGCGCTGGCCGTGCGCTCGCTGCGCTTCCTCAAGCTGCTCAATCTCTTCCCGCCCTTCCACGAGATCCTCTACACCATGAAGGCCATCCTGCCGCTCATCGCGCAGCTGCTCATCGTGATCTTCAGCGTCATGTACGCCTTCGCCATCTTCACGCAGGCCAACTACGGGCTGGCGCTGCGCGACTTCCCGCCCGACAAGCAGGCGCTCTCGCCCAACTGGTACGCGCTGCGCCAGGAGTTCCAGGTCGAGACGTTCGAGGAGACGCTCGTGACGCTCTTTGGCGTGGCCAACCTGGCCGGCTGGGACATGATCATGGACGCGGCGCACGCCATGACAGGCTCCGACTCGACCTACGTCTTCTTCTTCAGCTACCGCATGGCCATGAGCAACATCCTGCTGCCCATTTTCGTGGGCTTCCTCGTCGAGTCGTTCGTCTCGAACGCCAAGACCGTCGAGACGACCATCCAGACGTCCTACATCAACTCGTCCCACCAAATGGACGTGGACGACGAGGAGAACCGCATGATGCTGCTCGAGACGCGCCACATGCAGGACGACGACGAGCTCGAGCTCGAGTCCGGCGCCAAGCCGCCCTTCTCGTCCTCGGGCAACGCGCTGCCGTCCTTCCCGGAGCACGCCAAGGAGCAGCAGCAACAACAGCAACAACAGCAACAACAGCAGCCGCGAGATGTCCCCATGTCGCCCGCCTCCGACTCGACGGAAGGCGAGGTGCGCTTCAAGTACAAGCGGCGCGGCAGTCTGGTGCACGACCACATGTTCGACGCCGTGAAGCTTTCGGACGTGAGTCGCCTCACGCTGCAGGTGGAGCAGAAGGACGAGGCCATCGCGCAGCAGGACGCGGCGCTGCACAAGCTCGAGAGCAACGTGCTGGGCATGAAGAACCGGTTGAACCAGTCGCAGCGCGTCATCCTGGCCTACGAGGCCAAGATGGAGGAGCTCAGCGCGGCGCTGCGCGAGGCGCAGGAACGCCAGAGCCAACTCGAGTCTCGGCTAGGCCACCGCAGCTCGCTGCAGCGGCAGGAGCCGCTCTCCGAGGACTCGGCCACCGCTCGCGACGGCGCGGCTGCTCCTGGCGGTGCTGGGACTGCGGCTCGAAGCCGTCGCGCACGGCCGCGGGCGCAGTCGTCGTCCTGGAGGCTCTGGAGCGCCAACTAGCAAGCCGCGCGCTGGCGTCGAGTGCGTTGCGGCGGCCCGGAAGGCGGCAGCACTACCATAGAAGCCAAGGGAATGGAAATGCGCTGGCCGAAGGCATTTCGGCATTTGACAATAATATCGGACGTGACGTTTGGACTTGAATTCGGGTCAGTTGAAGGCGCAAAAGCTCGTCTTGTTGATGCACTTGCTGCTTCCTGTGCTTCTGCTGCTCGAGCTGCGAATCGACGACGCAATGCAATTTTGCGCCCAGCGAGCGACACAGCAGCCAGTGGAGACGCATGATCTTGAGCAAGACGGGCTTGAACTCTGATCGAGGTGGCGTGGCGCTGGCAATTACCGCGAGTCTTCGCCAAACTTCCATAACCCGGTACTCAGCAGTGAGCGACGCGCCTATGCTCGTGACCACGACCATGAGCGTGGCACTTGAGCCCATTCGCCACTCGAGAACAGCCTTCCACAGCTCAGAGTCGCTTTTCGCCGTGACGTCGGCAGAAACCACCGCGAACGCGAGCATTCTTGCAGTCTGTAACTTGGCAGCTGTGCACCCTCTCGCGATACCATGCCGGCCGTCGGGAAGGGGCCAGCTCCGCCATCAATGCCTCGAACTTGGGGGCACTCCCTCAGATGCTTCTCCGCGTCTCGA
>JAADYJ010001180.1:0-10238 GCA_023338205.1 Halophytophthora polymorphica
GGATTCCGAGCGCAAGTTCGTCCTGAACCTGCTCGATGACGCGGTCCACGGCGCTCTTCCGCTCCGTTGCGGCGTCTGTATCGCCACTAGCGATGGCCGCAGCTGGAACGCTGGCGTCTCCGCCTCGCAGGCGCCGCAGACGCTCGCTCAGATCGCTCACGGGCGGCGCAGGCCCGGGCTTCTCGTTGCGCAGCGCCGCGAGACGCACCGCCAGGTCAGACGGCGTCGTCGCGTGCTCTCGCTGCGCGCGGCCGACCTGTTGCTCCGCCGCGAACCGCCGCAGCTCCTGCAGACGGGAGCGCACGTCCGCCGCCGCGTGCGTCGAGGCTGCTGAGGACGCGCTTGTCGTCGCCGTCGGAGGCTCCGGGAAGCGTCTGGCGGCCGCGTTGCAATCAGGACCAGCGCTACTGTCGCTACAGCCACCGCTGCGCCGGATCTGCGCCTCCAGAGACCGCACAGAGCGATGGAGATCTTGGCAACGCTCTTGCAGCAGGCGGCGCGTCCGATCGTCCGGCACCAGCCGCTCCGCAGCTTCGAACCCGTGCGTCGCCGCTTGATACAGTCGCAGCGCGTCGGGGAGATTCCTCCCGGCCTCGCGGGTTTGTTGCGCGTGCTCCAAGGCCGCAAACGCGTCGTTGATGAGCTGCGTGGCTGACAGAGGCGAGGAAGCGGTCGGTTCCGCTGCGGGGCTCGCGTCTGGGCCGGTGGGCTCGCCGTCCGGGTCGCGGATGAAGCGCAGCAGGCGATCACGTGTAAACTCGACGTCTAGGAAGAGCTCCAACGTCTGCGTACGTGCCGCCGTCTGGTACCGCTGCGCGCGGCGCACGTCCTCCATGGAGCGCACCTCCAGCCGCAGCATCCGCTTGGGCTCCTTGGCGTTGCCGCTGTGTGCGCTGGCGTCGCCCGGGGTCGCGCGCAGCACCAGGAACTCGCGCTGCTCCAGCTCCAGCAGCACCTGCGTGCGCGGCCAGGGCGGGAGCACCACGCTTCGAAGCACCGCCAGCTCCTGCCTCCACTGCGCCGCGTAGAAGGTGCTCTTCTTCTCCCGTAGTAGCCATACGGCGCCCTCGAAGCCCACGCGCCGAGCTGCGTCGCCACCGTCGTCCATGCTCAATGCTCAATGCTCTTCAGGGCATTGCCCACCGAACCGAATATGGGGAATCTCCATTGCCCACCGAACCGAATTTATGGAAACCCTCGGAACGTATTATGGAAACCCTCGGAACGGAATATGGGGAACCTCTCGGAATTGATTGAAACCTCCTAACCTTTATTATTGAAGGTATGCGCAACAATTCATGAATTGTTGCGCATACCTTCAATAATAAAGTTCAGGAGGTCATGTTTGACTTCCGGGACAACAACTTCGACCATAGTGAAAGCAAGGCTATTACAATGCGGCGCGCGCATGGACACAGCTACTCAGCCGGCTCAACGCTAGTCTCTCTTTCTCCATCATTCAGCACGAAGATCCCGGGCCCAAGGAGTTCCCATGCAGTGACCTCTCTAGGCCTGGAGGCGGATGCGTGTCATCCTAAAGGAATGGTGCTTGGGTGGCATGCGTCCCAGAACCAGTCGATGGCTCGCACTTTGCACCGCCGCATTCTTTGAACCATCCGCCTTGAAACAGCTTTGAGGTCATGCTTGCCTTCTCCGCCTAGCGGGCAGGTTGCTGTTTGCAGTGGCCATTTGCCAAAAGCTTCATTTCGTTTTTAATTCATTAAGAACCTGGGCTGTTGCGCCTTGCAATGCATCCCGCTACCAACACGCACGATATCAACATGGAGACTCGCCAGCCTCAGTGAATGGCAACTTACACTCACTGCGTGGCTCATGGCAGCGCCTACAGCCCGTCGTCCAACTCCTTGAGTTGATCCTCCGTGATCTCGTCATCGTCGAGCTCTTCCTCCCAGAGTCCCCGCGCCAAGTCGTCTACGAGGTCGTGCGGGATGGCCGCAGCCGTCTCGCTGCTTTGGTTGCTTCCCTGTATCGCTGGTGCATACGCCCCAGGCGCCGTCGCTCCAAAGCCAGGGAGATGCGGACGAGGGCCCATCATCATTGGTAGTGAGGGGAGCCCTACGCCTCCAGTGGAATAGTGCTGCTGGGCAAGCTGGTTCGAGTGCCCTGGGATCAACGGGTACCCCGACGCACTGGCGGTCTCGAGGCCACTGTGGGCCATGCCGTGCTGAGTGTCGTCTTTGCTCTCCAGCTCCAGCTTGCTCTCCGAAGAAGCCCCTGCACCTCCCGTGGCTGTGCCCTCGACACCAGCGGAGTACGTAATGGTGCCGTCCGCCGAGACACTGACGCTGTCCATGAGCGAGCTCGCAACTGGGTTGGAACGCAGACGCTTGCTCCAGCGCTTGAGCTTTTGGCGCAACTTCTGCGCGTGAGTCATGGCCTGACGTGTGCTCTTGGTCCCGATGTACTCGGCGATGGACGTCCAGGGGCCCTGCGGGTACTTGGCGAGCGCAACCCAGAAAAGCTGCTGCTCGTGTGGGCTCCAGCCCATTTCGGTGGAGGGCGATGCCGGGAGGTAGTGGAGCACCTGGCGGGCGGAGAGCAGCTCCTGCATCACTTTGGGGGAGATCATGGCTTTCGGGTGGTGCTCAATGTGGACGAAGGTCACCGTGTGGATTGGCGCGAGCGCGGAGGGAGGAGGGGCTGATTATCCGTTCGTGGAAGATTGACAAGTGACGCACTGTTAAGATGGCGTGCAGATGCATGTCGCGCGGTTGGATCGGCCCCGACTTGCATCGTTGTATCGTCGGGACGGGAGGCTCAACAGGTCTCTGGAAAGTATCCATGTCTTGCTCCGGAGCCAACCAGCGGTACTGACACTGCACCAGTCGGTCTCTTAGTTGGTGCGCCACTCCAACAGTGATACATCAACTCGTAATTCGAAAATCCACCCTTCGCGGTCTGGGCATCTCGAACTGTCTGTGCTTAAGCGAAACGCTGTGTCTGAAGGTCGTCCGAGTGGTCAGTAGCGGCTACGCAGGGTCATCTGCACACAATGTGCAGCGTTTGAACCCCACATGATGCTTCAGTCCCCCAAGAGCATGCCAGTTCGATATCAACGGCGTGGCGAGGCTCGAAGCTCGGTGTGTGGCTGCAGCTATTCGGGGGTCATGGGAGGACTGCAAGTCTGAATCGCAGAAGCTGCACTGCGAACTTTGGATGGTAGACTATTATTTGGTCGTACAAGATACAGGCAGAGATACGATCTCCCTTCTGTTACGCGCGGCCGTAGTGTTTTGGGGCTCTCTGGGCTCTCTCCCCTGTGATCCGAATGATCCGTGCATGTACTCTACAGAGGGCAGGGACACCTCTCGCGCGCGGTATTGGGATCGATTCGATGAAGCCACCCCAAACTTTGCTCACTAACACGATAGATAGCGGGGACAGCCCACGTCTTCTGGCGCTGCAGCAGGGCACAACAGTGCTAGCAACGCCCTCTCCAGCACTGGACACGACGAGTAGTCGGCCAACCGGAAACACCACCGTTCCTTCATGCTATTGCGCGGAGGGCGGCTCCAGAACTGCCGGAAGCGCTCCAAGCCAGCCTCCAGACGCGGTACGGAGCCTTCAGACTTGAGCACGCAGATGCACTGGAACCGATCTGGTGGCTGACAATTACATTGATCGTTACCAAACTTTGAATGCAGCGAAACCAGACCGTGTACCGAGAAGAGTCCATGACAGACCAACACAGTATGACGGAGATCTGGAATGCGATATCCGGACAACTTCGCGGAGCAGCGACGCACGTACTAACCGACCCAAAGACACGGTTGGCAGAGATCTGTCTCCACCAGGCCGTGGAGAGCTTCCTTCCGGCACCGTCGATGACCCCGCCACGGAGACGCTCCAGACCGAGCCGGCATCGAAACGAGTGCCGCCACCCATAACGCGATGCCTCAAGACCTAGTTCAGAGTTGCATAGCTAACACTAGTTAAATAGACCCCGATGAACCAACCAGCCAACGATAGATAGTAGGGTTTGTCGGAGCATTTGCCTGTGTCCGAGTTCGGCTATGGCCTCAATTTTCAGGCAATTTCGCAGCCAAAAGCGGCTCTGAGACCCACTGTCACCAGCAAGAGCAGTACCTTTCTGTCGCCGACGGGAAAGGAGCAAGCCCCAGTCTGGCATCGCTTGGCGGATGGCTGCATAATGCTGCGGGGTGTTGGAAACGGAAACCCTAGAAAGTGCAGGGTAACCGAACACTGGGAACAGCCAATGACGTCTTCTGCAGCCACGTGCTGCGAGCCTTTCTTCTGCTGCTGTTGAGATGGCCATTAGCGACCTACTCGATTCCGCCGAAGCGGGCCATTGGCATCCGCCCGCGCATTTGGCACACGCGCGGGGTTGGCGTACTTGGCTCCTGGCCGCTAGTTCGAGTGTCTCTTTCTCTCACGTCATGTGGCGTATTGCCGCGATCACCCGCAACATCTATGTTGCTGGTGTGTAGCAGCATGCCGATAAACATCGCTGCAGCTTCATCGAAAGACAGGAATGAGCGAGCACGGCAAAGACCACGTTTGTGGACTCGGAGCCAAGGGATCGCTCCACCCTGGACAGAAATGGGAGCCGCAGGGACAGAAAGGCAGAATCCAAACGGCACCATGGCGAAGCCCGCAGGGGTGTCAGTATTTGTTGTCTTCGTGATTTAGCGTGCAGCGATCGCCGGTCCGTTTTGTGGTGGCCCCTCAAGAGCGAACCCGCTTCTGGCCACCGCAAAACATATGTTCAGAAGTGGGTTGACCGGTTTTGTGCCCGACTAAGTCGATGGATACGGCGAGGTGATGGTTTGACACAATCCAACACCTAAAACTATATACTTAGCCAAAGCACTACAGTATCATTTGCCGACAAAAAGATACGGTGAGTTATCGTGTGAGTGATGGTCGTGAACTTCGATATATCAAATGGATATTCAGCGACCCATGAGCACAGCCACTAAAGTCCTGCTGGTGTCAAGCCAGGACTATGGCCACGCTCCTCATGAGCCCATAAGCCCCACGCATTTAGCGCAAGGCATCATTCCAGTTGGCTTGTTCGGAGCATCCGCACGATTCCTAGCGGGGGCGTCGGTAACAGGAATGGGAACGCGTTTTGGGGGATGAAAGCACGGGCATTAGGTCAGAGTCGCCCGGCAAGGTTTTGCACGCAATGAACGATCAAGCCAAGTCATCGGACGCATTGCTAGCCTGCTTGCCTGAAGTCATGGATGACGCCGCTCTCTTCACTGCCGGCCAGATATAGGCTGGCGAACGCGTTGCGTTGGTCACCGTTGGAGCGCGTGCCAGTGCGTTCGCGAGCCGCGCTGACCTGAAGCCATCCACGGAAATGTGCGCTGAGGTCAAGGGGCATTCACAGAATGAAGTAGTTCGTTAGATGTTCGTATGACTCGAGTGGAGACATCGACGCGTTGAAGGGCACTCCCCCACGCGAGTTGAAGATACACGTAGCCACCTTCGTGTCGAGTTGAACCGATGTTTGCTAGCAGCCACCCATCGAGCACAACAGTTGGCGCGCTCATGCTACGCACAGTAGAAGAGCAAGGCATGAATCGAGTATTCCAGTATGTTACAGCGCGTGTCTATCAACGCTCACATACACAAGAGGCAATCCATTGCGCGACTATCAGCCCGATGACTGGGGGCCCTGGTTTTGGCACAGGTTGCCGGTGTCCCTGTTCCATTCAACCGCGCTTGCCGGATCACCAAACCTCACTTGCTCTGTGTGCGAGTCGACGTAGACATCGGCCGCCATTTCGCTCATATCAATGGGATATTCATCAGCAGCACCAACAAGGTGAGACCTAGCGCCGCAGGATGGAACCACGTGATGCGAGAGTCCCTCAGCTGTTGAGGGGTATCGGTCGAGATAGACTGGAGTCAGCGCGTGCATTCGAGCATTTATGCTCCAATGAACCTCACCGGACATCATGTTTAAGACCCCCATAGAAGCTGCCTCGTCGGGCGCACAACCTGTCTGGTCCTTTTTGCCCTCTTCGACGGCCAACCCAGTTCCTGCACGCAATTGCTCCTGCTTCATGCCCATTCGAGCGGGCTGCGGTGCCATTGGTGACGAGGCTGCAGTTGGGTTCGCGATGCACCAAGGCGACACCGCGCTTGCCACGGGGGAAGGGTGACTCTGCAACCGGGAGCTGCTAACGGCGATACCAGCCGACACAACGACGTTTCCATCTGCCGTGACACTGACCCCGTCCATGAGCGAGCTCACCTTGGGGTTGCGCCGCAGACGCTTGTTCCAGCGCTTGAGTTTCTGACGCAACTTCTGCGCGTGAGTCATGGCCTGACGTGTGGACTTGGAGCCGATGCATTCGGCGATGGATGTCCAGGGACCCTGCGGGTATTGAGCCAACGCCATCCAGAAGAGCTGCTGTTCGTGAGGGGTCCAGCCCTTTTCGGTGGAGGGTGACGCCGGGAGGTAATGGAGCACCTGACGGACGGAGAACAGTTCTTTCGTCACCTCTGGGGAGATCATCGCTGCGCTGCGCTGTGGTCTCGCAAATTGCGGAATGAGCGTGTGAGCACTCCTTGTCGAGGCCGGCGTCTCGATGGGTGGCGAACGCGGCAGACTCGCCAGAAGCCGGTAGAAGTATCCATGTGTGGGGAGGCAATTGTACTGGCCAGAAGCTCCGTATCTTGGTCTCTGCGCAAATAAAAGTTCAGCGATCATAAAACTGTATTATGAGATGGAGTATCCACCGTGAAAGTTGTGCTTCGCATGGTCCAGACTTGAGCGACGACGCCCTCTTTGCACGTGTTACTTTGCTATTGGCGCCGGCCAGGAAGTCCAAGCTGTAGTGATGTCCAAGCCGCCCACATATCAAGAGAAAGCACCATGCGCGTGGGCGCTTGAAGCCTTGCTGCGCGATTTCCTGCTTTTATGCTCCTTCCAATTCTTGCTGAAAGATCTGTCGAGAAAGCCAAAAACAATAGAGTAGCTCAACCAGTGCAAGCTCACCCCGTGCCACAAGGATTCGAGTGTGCGTCCGTTGGAAGGCGCGCGTGCGCGAGGCACCGACGTTAAACGCGGAGCGTATCTTCTTTATTATTTGTCTCTCACCCGATGTGTGGCTGTGGGGATCGTGTCATCGGTCGTGGCGTGAGCAAGGTCCACCCCGGCATACCTTCGAAGTCACTCGTCTTCGGCTACTCCCAAGTCAAGGTCTTTCAGCAGTCTGGCCCCATGTCGCCGGGTTTTACTTACGCGCCCCTGAAGTCAAAGCCTGGGAATAGGTCCGTTGTCCAATCATAATACTTCGGTAACGGGCGGACGAGTTTGTTATGCGTGCGAACCCAGAACTGGCCTCAAGTTCCTCTTTACCAGTGCCTCGACAAGTCACAACTGTCAAGAGGTACAACCATATGGGCCACCGCCTGCGAGCCATACGCTCGACTTGCGCCAGCCTTGCCCTGAGAGCAGTCTTGCCCACCCCGCCGTGAATTGGGTTCGGCATGCGCGACAGACTCGCTGACATTTCTTGTGCGCGTATGCGTCTTTCTTTTCTGTATGGTTGCATGGCCACAGAAAGTCTCCTCGCCTCTTGTAGCCATCCCTCATCGGCCCGAGGTTGGTTGCCCAGCGCGTTTGTTTTGTACTAGGCGCGCTCGAATAGATGGACCATGATCATTCAGCAGCTACTGACAGATTGCTGGCGATCTATCAGCTCACTGTTCGATTCCAGAGCTAATGGTGATACGTGAGGTTTGCGCTGAGGTAGTCCTTGCCAGCGCGTTGGAAGTAGTGCACGCCTCTTAGGCCCCCTCCACTTTAACGCTGCGATCAGTCAGTTCCAGCAACAATGGTAGGCTATCGGTAATTCGCCGCAGGGGCAGGCTCGAAGGGTTCACCCGCAGCGATGTCGAAGCAGTGTTGGTAAAGCAGAGTATTGCCAGCTTTGAAAAGTAAATCCCAGGCACGGGCTACAGTTTGAGAGTAGCCTTTCACATATAATAGGATCCCGAGACTTGATATTCCTGACGAAGCTCGCAGACAGGTGAGAAGCGCGGAGAACTCGGCCAAAGCACACACGAATAGCGCACCCGGTGCAGCAAGTGATGCTCGACACTACTGACGGAGGCGGGTAGTATATGGTGCTGGATTCCAGCCTGGAGGCGGCGGGCACAAGACTCGAGACGGGGCTGACGAGGCGACTGAGTGGCACTTGGAGCCTGTGGAGACCTGTGCCCGCTGTGAAGTACGTGACGGAGACGGATAGTGTCTAGTGCTGGAGGCGGCAAACACGAGGCACGAGAAATTCGGATGATGCATGCAGCCCAGCGACTTAGCTCTGACTCTCGCTGCATCGAGGTAAGAGGTAGAAGCAGATGGCCCGAGGCTGAAGACGCGGCGCTGCGCTGTTGGCCACAGCCACAGCCTGTGACTGGTCGTGCAGGATCAATGCGCTCTAGGAGATGCTGGGCGCAGGCATGTACTAGTACATGGAGTGTAGGGCCGTGGCCTGGCAGATAATGCCCCCCGCCAGCGACACGGTGAGCGCCGCCAACACGAAGATCGGCCACCACCACGACCGTCCCCGGGGTGCTTTTTAGCCCTCTTTTACCCCGTTTAGCAGGCTTTTTCGGGCTTTTCGGCTAAACCCATTTTGCTTTTGGGCTAGACAGTAAAGCACGCATTGCCAACACTGATCGAAGAGGTCACACATTTATAATAGAGCGCGGGTGTGGTCGCAGTCGGAAAATTACTGCACGGAGTTTTACGGCAACCCCAACATGACAGAATCCAGACACAGTAGCCAGAACTTTGCTCCAAATGGCCCATACAGGTGTTGGATGTCTGCGCAGTGTGCAGACCGGTCCCGCTCTATATTATATAGTTGTGAGTGGTGGCCTTGCACAACGGCCCTTCAAGTACAATTTAACACGCCAACATTTCAGACACGCAATGCAAAACTCACAAGACCAATTTGATCCGGTGCGCGGGGCCTTGTGGCCTGCCCACCAGGGTGCGTATCGAGGTTTAGAGCGTTATCCCTGCCGCTGAGCTCTGTCGTATCACCCTCTCGTCCCGATCCGACGTGACAGCTTGCAGTTTGTGGCTTCTTGACTCGAAACTCGCCAACTGACACCCACGAAGTGCATCCAGTAAGCATGCCTGACCAGGACTTTCAAATACGTGGCAAGGAGGAAGTTCGAAAGGTTGTGCTCGAAGCCAGATGGTCTGGAGATGGCCCGAAGAGCTGTAGGAGGGCATGGGTCTATTGTGAATGGAACCGCTTGCTTCACTGCCGATCAGACGCGCTTAGCTCGTTAAATGCATCCCGGTCCAGCCCAGTCCTTTCGCAAATTCAGGTTTGAAGGGCAATACATCACGGCGAAAAGCGCAGTTGCATCGTCCGAAATATGAGTTCAGGATCGAGGCAACGGTTCCCAAAGGACGTACGGGCAGCTTCAACGCACACTGGTGGGTTTCCTGCTGACCGCCACCTTGCACTTTGTACCCAGTGTCGTTCATGGACAACCGCAGCATCAAGTCCATTGCTCGAGGAAGTGCCGCCACACCACCACGCGGTCACATCCCTGTTCCTCGGCACGGTCACGTGCAAGAGTGATCTGCCCGAGTGCCAAGGGCGAGCGTGTCGTGGCACATAAACCCTATCTGGCAGCAGACACCGCAACTAGATCAACATCAACACTCCTCGCTTGCAAACCAAACCAAACCTGTCCGGGTAAGATTGGCTGCTGAGCAAACCCAAGAGAGTGAATTTTATTTGCTTATGAGCTCCATCGTCCTGGGGTTTTGCAGGAGCTGTAGGTCCTGGACAAATGGCCAGAAATGGGTTCATTGCCATCACGGAGCCACTTCCATGAGCGGATGTTTCGACCAACTAACGAAAGATACTTTTCGCCCCTAAACACGAAAATCCATAGGTTCTCTCTATAAACGAATACGAAATATTCGTTGTGAGAGTCACAAAAAGTTGCCATGTGAGTGATGGTCCTTCAACTCGAAATTCAGTCTGGAACATGGATTCTCCAGGTCGAGTAAAACCTTGCACGCGCTCATGGATCCGAAGAGATTCGGTTGGAGCGAACAACTTTGGTGTGCGACTACACCCTGAATGGACACGCTGAAGATAGTACTGGGTAATTTGCCAATAGTTAGCTGGCTTGCCATTCTGCTGCGGCAGTCCCGATCAAGTGCCTCCGACTTCGAATCGTTATCGTTTCCCAACTCGTAAAAC
>JAADYJ010001181.1:0-10222 GCA_023338205.1 Halophytophthora polymorphica
CGTGATGCGCAGCATGTTCATCTTGCCAATCTCGTCGCTCGTGATGGCCTGCTTTACGCGCGCAAAGTTGGCATCAAAGCGACGGTTGAAGCCCACCATGAACTTCACGCCCGCGGCCTCTACCTGCCGATGGAGTAGTACCAGCGAGTTAATGGAAATGCGGTGCGAACCAAGCTCTGGTCATGGTTGATGGGAGCCATATCAACGGGGGCGCTGCTTACCGCTGCAATTGCGTCGTCGACAGCCTTCAAGCTCAGGTCCACGGGCTTCTCGCAGAAAATGTGCTTCTTGTGGCTGGCTGCCTCGATAATCTGCTCTGCATGTTTGTCAGTGGGCGAGCAAATGATGACGGCGTCTACCTCCGGGTCCGATAGCACCTCGGACGCATCGTTCGTCCAGTTGGGAATGCCGTACGAGCGTGCAATCTTTTCAGCTCGACCAGGTTTCGATTCCTACACGTTACACGACGGTCAGTACTTTGTTGTGGGGCTCCTTTCTTTGGTAAGAGAGGGGGGGGGAGAGACCATGGCACTAAGGGAGCTTGTTTACCCGCGCAGGCACTTGGATGGTATGGATCACCGCACTCGTGCGCTGGAGGCTTTGCGCGTGCACCTGGCCGATCCGTCCTGCGCCTACGATGCCAACGCGCAGTGCAGATCCTCCAGCGGCGTCAGTGGCCATGGAGCGGGACATGAGGTGGCTCGCCACGGCGCGGCGCGGCTTCAGCATTGACAACATGGTGGAGGGATTGACTTGAAGGGGAATTTGCGCTCGCTTTTCAGAATGGTGCGCGTCCTGTCCTGTTTAACGATTTACATTCCCGACTTTTGGAGGGTGTGGCACGCAATCTCATTGGCGGATAGAGTAACCCAGAGACTTCAGGAACTACTTATTTGACCTGTGGAAAACGGTGTATTTTACAGATACGATTTAAAGGGTAGTGGTTAGTTCATGATTGGCTGTAATTCACTAATCCATCGGTATCCAACCAATCAAAGATGGTTGGAACTAATCGAATACGCCTCGCTTTAGTGACGGACACAACGAGACAGTGCGGCAAGTGATCAGCGAGAAGCAGAAGCAAGAAGTGCCATGGAGTTCCTGGTGCCGCTGCACGCGGCGGACCTGGAGCTAGCCAAGTCGGACCGCTATTACGTGCAGTCGGTGCACTCCTTCGACGATGTGGCGTCCGACGAGATCCAGCTGCGGCTGCGCAAGCTGGAGGACCATGTGCTGGGCAGCGACGCGGGGTTGGAGCTGCTGCAGGAGGAATGCCTCGACTTCACTTACAGCCTCGTCAAGTGCGTGGCTCTCCCTCTCTCTCTCTCTTCGCTCTGTATGATGACCCCTGTGCCGTATCTATTATCCTGCACGTGTGGTGGCTGACGCTGCGGGGCGCGGGGCGTCTCTCTGCACAGGAAGTTGCCGTCGCTGCCGGAGCCCATCCGCATGCGCGTGGTGGAGATGCTGGCAGCCTTCGTGACGAATGTAACGGAGGGTGTGCTGGCCATGCGCCTAGGGAGCGACAGCGAGGAAAGCGTGCAGTACCGCAGCGCCTTCAAGGCCTCGGTGTATTTCCTTATCACAGCGCTCACGACCGTGAGCAACATCCAGATGCAGGCGGAGAAAGACATCCTGAAGAAGGGCAAGGTGCGACTTCATCGATGCGCATGGAAAGCAGTGGGCAAATTGCGCGCATCTCGGGCAAAACCTGACTACTAGCGCTCTGGAATGCTCTCCTCCATCTGGCTTTTGTGCGCTTTGCGTGGAAACAGAAAAACCAAGCATCAGCGGTCAACCGCATCAACTGGTCCAAGGTGGTGGAAGCCGCCATCCTCAAGCTCAACCGCTCTGTGAGCGCGAGTACTTTCAGCATGTGGAACATGAACGTCCCGGAAGAGGTAGGCTCTTCACGTGTCCCTGCACGCTTTCCTTCTGCCTCCTTTGCTCCGTTTGCGCTGAGGTTGTGGTCGCGCTCTAAATCACGCTCGCTCAATATGCAACGTTTCTCGTTATCCTCCTTTGGTGCTAGGAATTCGCTATCCTATACTGCAAGGTCGTCTTTGAATTGCTGGGAAATGCGACGCTCTGCCGCGGCAAGTCGCTTAAGCCCAAGCTTTACCATGTAAGTCGTGTGTTTGATTGTAGAATGTTCTCTCTGTGCCTACAATCGTTTAGTGCGCGTTGTATGAGTTATCACTGACGTTGTGGCTTCTGTCATTGCTGCTGATGGCGTTGGGACTCAAACCTTGGCAGCTTCTCGCAATGAGCCTGCAGAAAGTGCCTGCGATCCACATTTCGGTTGTGGCCTCGCTCATCGACATGATCTACACCCACGAGCACTTGAGCGGCTCGCTTGCCGAGCTGGTGGAGCTGCTGTACTTCAAGTATGCCAACGTGACCTTCGCGGCCGATCTAATCAGCGAGATCGGCAAGATTTCGTCGCGGGACGCATCCAAGGATTTGGCGGGGACGCGCAACATCGCCACTTTTCTCTCGAGTTTGTCCACACTCACTCCGGCTCTGATCATGGGAAACCTCAGCTTCGTGCTGGTGCTGCTGGACTCAGAGACATACCAGCTTCGGAATGCTGCTGTGACGTGCGTAACGCAGATTCTGCTGTGGAACTTCCGCCAGAATGGACGGCAGGCACTCAACCAGTCTTCTGCCGAGGATGAACCTCCAACGGGTGCGGCAACCAAGAACTTGCGGCGGAAGCAGAAGCGGGGTGATGGAGAAAGCAAGAGCGATGACTCTGGGAGCGAAGGTGATGACGGATCGGACGAGGAGTCGGAGTCAGACACCGACGGAGATGGCGCTGTGGAGGAAGACAATGCTGGTTCCCAGCGCACATTTTCTCGATCGACGAGAGATCGCCTACTGAGCGTTCTGGAGGACCGCATTCATGATGTGAACTCTTTTGCGCGCGGACATGTACTAAAGATGTGGGCGCTTCTGTGCGAGGAAGGTGCACTTCCGCTCCACATGCTCAAGGGCGTGACGGAAATGGCGGTAGGCCGCCTGCAAGACAAAGCGGCTGTCGTTCGCCGTCACAGCATCCACCTGCTATCGCTGTTGCTAGAGAGAAACCCGTTCATGGGAAACCTGGACCGCGAGTTCTACTCGAAGAAGCGCGATGAGCTGCTGGAAGACATCAAGAAGAAGCGTGAGGAGGTGATTGCGGGTGCCGAAAAGGAAATGAGCCAAGCGATGGACGGGGTCACGATCAAGAGCGAGATAGCGGCTGAATCTTCGTCTTCCGACCCAGTGGCCTCCGTCGAGGAGCAAGCGGCTTTTCTTGAGAAGGAGCTCCAAACAACGATACGCTTGCTGAAGTTCTATCAAGACGCTATCGACTTTATCGAAGAGTTCGAGCTCCACGCCCTACCGCTGATGGCGCAGTTGCTCAGTAGCAAGTCGATTTCTGACGTGCTGGAGGCGATCCAGTTTTTCGAGAAAGCTTACCGCTTCCACGTGGTCGCCGCGCAATCCGGGATCAAAAAGATTCTGCCCCTGACGTGGCGTGCGGACGTGTCGATTCAAGAACAGCTCTCAAATACCTTCGTGTCGCTCTTCATTCGCATCGACGAGGACGACGCAGAGCGACGCTCGCCTCAGCTTGTCGCAGAGAATCTGGTAAAGTTCCTGGATGAGTGCACAGTGGCCGAGTACACTTGTCTGGAGCGGGTTCTCGGTGAGCTGCATCGCAGTCACAAGATCCCCATGGTGGTGATCAGTTCGCTCTGGGTATTCGTGGATGAAGCCGCGTACCCTATCTCAGTCGTGAGCAACGCGCTGGCACTGCTGAGCATGATTGCGAATATTGATGACTCGATGCTCTTCTCGAACGATCGACTGGGTCAAGTGCTGTCGACTGGATTCGGGGAGGTGGCGTGCAGTTCAGACGCTTGCTATCGTGTACTCGGGGCCGCTTGCCGCCTTGTGCAGTGCATTCAGCTGGAGGCGAAGAATGCCGGTGGAAAACCCAACGGCCAGTCACAGTGGCGTATTCAGCGCTCGAACCTGGAGGCGACGGAGCAGATTATTCTTCGCCTCCAGCGGTTTCTCGCTCTGGACTTTGTTGGGGAGAGCGGCATTGACGTGGAGTGTCTGCACTCGACATGGTTTGACACCGCGCAACAGGCCATCGAGGCTATCTTTTCGATTTGCGAGCGCCCCGAAGACGTGTGTGGCGATGTGATCAAGCACCTTTCGCTGAGGCTTTTCGAGAGTGAAACGAGCGACGTGTCGAGGATTGAGCTCGCGCACTTTTTCTTCGTGCTGGGCCACTCGGTGGTCAAGGTAGCAATCCACGTGGAGAAGCTCGCTGCCAAGGTGAAAAAGATGCGTGTCAACCACGAACGCAAGGAAGCATCGTCGGTGAATGCTGTGGGCCACGCAACTGGCGGGGCGGATGCAGAAGATGTGACGGCGATGGAGGATGAACTTGGCGTGGCTGCTGAAGTGGAGGCGGAGGAGGACACTTTCGTGAACAACATCATCCAGAAGGAGATCGCCTGCCGAAACCTCCTGGGCATGTACGGTCCGCTCATTATTCGTGTGCTTGTGGGCGACGTCGAGGAATTCATGAGCGACGAGTTGCTGACCGAGTGCGCAGTGGTGGCACTGAGCAAGTTCATGGCTGTCTCAGAGGAGTTCTGCGAGAAGCACCTGCAGTTGCTGTTCACGATCCTGAAGGAGTCACCTCTTCCCTCCGTGCGTGGAGACGTGATCATCGCTTTGGGTGACCTCTCGTTCCGCTTCCCGAACTTGGTGGAGCCATGGACCTCCCACCTGTACAACCGGCTGCGCGATGTGAACCTCAATGTCCGCAAGAACACGATCGTGGTGCTATCGCATTTGATCCTGAACGACATGATCAAGGTGAAGGGCCAGATCAGTGAAATCGCCGTTTCGCTGGTCGATGAGAACGACGGCATTCGCAATCTGGCCAAACTGTTCTTCTTCGAATTGTCGAAGAAGGGCAACAACCCCATCTACAACATGTTGCCAGATGCGATTGGGCAGTTGTCTACCAGGTATGTGGAAGATGCGTTGTATTGCCTCTGACTCCGATTTTGGAAGCTTCTGCCTGCAACTTACGGGTGGGTTGGTGGTGGTGGTACCGCAGCGAACTTGTGCCCAACGCAGACTTCCAGACGATCACGCGCTTCCTCATCCAGTTTCTCACGAAGGACAAGCAAGTGGAAAGCATCGTGGAGAAACTGTCGCAACGGTTCCCGTCATCTTCGAAGGCGCAGCAACAACGTGACCTGTCGTTTTGCCTGGCCCGCCTGCCGCATACGGAGAAGTCGCTCAAGTATCTGTACCAGAACCGCAAACTCTTCAGCGACGCGCTTCATGACGCTGTCGTCGCGGACAACTTCACCTCTCTGGTGAGCAAGGCCCGGCGCGGGAACAACGCGCTGACGGCGACGGCTGATATGAAGGAGGCGGTCGACAAGTTGGATCAGTTCGTGGTCGGGAAGAAGGAGGGGAAGGAGAAAGAGGTACGCACGTCACTAGCATGCGTTGCAATCGCATCGTGGGCGATGCTTGCTTCAATGCGCTGACGAGTTGTTGCATGATGGACTTGATACAGGACGAACAACTGGCGAGCGATCCCAAAGAGCGTGCGTCACCTGTAGCTAAGGGCAAGGCGAGGCGCAAGCCCGCCAAGGGCGCCAAGGCCCCCCGACCCCCGACGAAGAAGAGAGAACGATCCAAGCGCCGGGTCACCAGAAAGCCCAAGGCGCCTCGAGTCGTGGAGACGAGCGATGGCTCTTCGGATGAGGACGAATGAGCGCCAGAACAAGATGGAACGCGTAGTCTTTGCGTGTGAATGCACGTTGCCATACAAACGAAATAAAAAATGTCGGCAACAACCCACAGGCCGAACAGTCTCTCGCCATGCTACTGAAAGCGTAGGCGGTCGTTCAGCTCGCAAGTGCCTGGCGCTCCGTGGCCGTCAGACTAATGCAGGCAGTCAGAACCCGCAGAACCTCGTCGGGGTCGTCCAGGTAGTACTGCGCGCGACTCACTTTCATGCCCACCGTGCACGTGTAGCAGTTGCTCCCCTGGACAACGTCGAACATGTCTTCATCTGTGCGCTCGTCGCCCAGCGCGAGAATAAAGTCGAAGTCCAACGATGTAAAGTAGGGCGTCTCGCTTTCGTACTCGAGGATGCGGCTCACAGCGCGGCCCTTGTTCACACGCCACGGGCGGACCACAACATATTTCTTGATCCGGCACATCACCACGCTCACAGGCAAGTCGCGCAGCATCTGGTCAAAGTGAAGTTGCATGTCCTTCGCTTGCTTCAACCCAAAGGTGGGGTCGGCGTCGCGGAAGTGCCACGTGTAGGAGCAATCCTTCGCGTCCAGTAGCGACCCCGGGGTGCGCTCCGTAAAGTGTTCCAGGATACTTTCCACCTCCACACGCCATTCGAGCTCCACATCACTGAACATGCACTGCCATGGCACCCTCTCCACACGGCCGGCGTCGTTGCCGCTAGTTCCTCCACCTACGCTGTCAGAGGAAGACGCGCTCGCTGGTGCCTGGGCTGACCCGCCTTCTTGCTCAGCAACGGACGAAGCAGCACCTGTTTCTTGAAGAGCCTTCGCACCAGTCATCTCTGCATCTCCACCAGTAGCAATGCCGCTGCCAGCTAATCCAGGGCTAGTGTCCTGCTCTTCCGCTTTCAGTGTGGATGGGCGCTTGGCAGCCGGGCGGAACCAATAGCCATGCTCAGCTGCCAACCCCACACGGGCCAAATGACCAAACCATTCCTACCATGAGAAGATTCATGCGTAAGAAGCAACCAAAACCAACCCAGCAAACAAAATCAGTCAAGCCACCCCCACAACACGAACTGCAGGTATCCCTTCAACTAAAAGAGCAGCGGGGCTATCAACACAAGCGTACCTGCATGCGGGCCTTGTTTCTACCGGAGATGATATAGACCGTGTTGTGCGGATCCTCTGTGAGCTCCTCAAGGCACGCTAGCAGTCCAGGAGACGGCTCCGCCAACTCGGCCATGCTCTGGTAGTTCACCAGGGTGCCATCGTAGTCTAGCAGGAACAAACGCCGCTGACTGCGCTCGTAGTACCCGAGCAGCTGCGCCGTGTCCAGCTTATCCAGTCGGTTGTACTCTTGCGCGGTTGCAGCAGCCTGGAGGACAGATAATAAGCGTCAATTCACACAGCCCTCGAAGAAGTGCAAGTCACAAACCGCAACGTGTCTAAAACGAAGACCCAAGGGTCAACTCACCTCGTTCAGCGCTGACATGATCCGCTGGGCCCAGAGCGTCGACGTGTACGTGTTGACATAGCGCGAGAGCTGGTGGTGACGGATGCGCTTCGTGGTTGTGCTCATGCGTAGCGCCGTGTCAACACTAGCTGCCACTTGCTCAATATGCATCGGGTTCACAAGTAGCGCGCCTTGAAAAGACGACGCACACCTGGTAGCACCAGTAGTGCAGCACAGCAATGGACTCATCGTTAGTCCTCGCCCGGATAAATATCAACTCAATTGCAGCGTATGAAAGTGGCTGTCTCATCCACACGTACCCTGCGAACTCGCTGTAGACGAGCACCCCATGACAGCTCTTCTTTTGGGCCGCTATAAACTCCATGGCCTGTAGGTTGATGCCTTCTTTGATGCTGCTGATGATCGCCACGTCTGCCGAATTATAAAGGGCCACAAGCTCATCATGGTCGATGCTTCGCTTAAGATAGCGAATCGGACAGTACTCAGCTGTACCGAAGCGCCCGTTGACGCGGCCAACCAGCTCGTTGATCTGGCGAGTCAAGATTTTGTACTGGACAGACGACGTACGGCCAGCATCGCGGACAACAGCATACAGAACCACCTTCCCGCGGTACTCTGGGTAGTGTTGCAGCAGGTACTCCATGGCCTCCAGCATCTCCGGAATGCCTTTGCAGAAGTCCAGCTTGTGCACACCCACAATGACCTTCATGCCGTCTTGCTGGCGTTTGAGCATCTCCACCTGAGACTCCACTTCGGGCGTCAGCGCGTACTTGGCCGGGTCGATTCCCATAGGGCAAATGCCCAGGGAGATGAGGCGCCCATTGTACTCCACTCGGCTAGGAGACGACTCGAGCCCCAACATGCGCGTGCACACGTTCAGGAAATGGCGCACGTAGTCGAAGTGGTTAAAAACCACCAGATCAGCTCCCAAGATACCGTGCAAGAGTGCCTCGCGCGGTGGAAGCATCTGGAAAAACTCGGACGACGGGAAGGGGCAGTGGAAGTAGAAACCGCACGTGATCTCCGGGAAGCGACGCCGAAGAAGTCCTGGCAGCATCATCAAGTCGTAGTCGCACACGAGCACCAGATCTCCGTCCTTATAGATCTCTGAAACTGCCTAGCAAAGTGCGTGCACACAGTCACAGTTAAACATCCTGTGACGCGGCAGCAAATGCACTAGAGCAGGACACAAAAGAAGGGAACTAGCCCAGCGCAGCGGTAGCCGTTGCGACAAACGCACCTCCAGGAACTTCTGGTTGGCCGAGCAGTAGGCGTCGTATTTCTCCACAAAGTTCTCCAGCAGGCGACTGTCCGAGCGCGTCGGAAGTGAGTGAAAGAGCTGCCATAGCACCACGTTGCAAAACTGACGCAAAGACAGACAACGGACGTAAGGAAACGGACACGCTACTAAACAGCTCGCTATCCTGGCGCAAGTGACGCACCTCGTTGTGGAAAAGATCAATCATCTCACTGCCAAAGAAGACCGGGTGGCAGTTGAAATCGGTCTCGAGTTTGCGACGCACGCCGTCTTGACTGGACTCGTCCACGACGGCGCCGGGCCACGAGACCCACTGCACCGAGTTGCCCTGGCAGAGGTAGTCGATGGCGCTGCGGAAGCCTGTGTCAGAAGGAATATACTCCCACGAGTCGCCCTGCTTGGTCTTGACCATGCGCACACAGCGTCGCATCGAGCACACGATGATCTTGTTGGTCTCGTTCGCCATGGGAATCGGCCCCAGGTTGCGCGCCAGCGAATTGTAGCGCTGCGAGTCCTGGCGCACGGCGGCCAGACGCCGGTGCAGGTCATGCAGCTGGTCCAGCAGCGAGCTCTCACCCAGTTCCGCCGTCGCCAGGTTCACGGTGGATGCCGAAAGCGGCGCGGGCAGCACGGCCGCCGCCACGGGGCTGCCCTCCTCCACCATTCTGCTTGTCTCCCTTGCTTGCCGACCTGCGACTTTCTGAGTGACCGTTTGAAGCTCTCGGCGTCTTCCGGCCAGGGTCATCTCTGATTGGCTAAATGTTGAATATTTACAGCCAATACGGTGCGCGCCATACCTATACGAAGAAATACGATTTTCGATAAATCACCGAAACCAACTCAGAACAGCCTGAAAATAGGTGCATTCTAATGTACGGGTTACGACGAGTCTTCACATACATCTTTGTGTGATTTGGAGCAAACAGCAAAGATTTATCGTCCCAAACATGACAAGATACCATTTTGGGCGCGGCAAAATTTACGAAGGTGAGTGTTATTTAGCAAACGAAGCCGCGTCTCGATCCATTGTTTACACCGCTAATAAGATCGCAAATTACTGAGTCTGTAGCTAGTTCAGTATTTCTTCGAAGGCCAAAACACGATGCCGAGGGAGCAAGCTGTCGGGTGTCGAGCACGGCATCATCTTGGCTAAACGCAAGGAAGGATCGACGATTGAAGACATCGCTAAGGCGATTCAGCGTGCACCAAGCACAGTCAGCGCCTTCCTTCGCAACCCTGACGGCTACGGGGCGACTAAACGGCCTGGACGTCCGCCCAAGCTGACCGAACGCAGCATCCACCAGGTCTGGAAGGAAGCAAAACAACCCGGATTGTCGGCGTCGCGCATCAAGTCCGCGCTGAAGTTGTCTGCCTCCAAGCGCACTGTGCAGCGCGTCCTCAATGCAGCTCCTCATCTCAAGTACAGCAAGCGCAAGAAGACACCACGACTGACCGCGCACTATCGCACTGAACGCGTCAAGTGGGCCAAGGATCGCATCCGCGAGCGCACTGACTGGGCCGTCGTCGTCTTCTCTGATGAGAAGAAGTTCAATCTGGATGGCTCGGACAGTATGAAGTACTACGGGCACGACATCCGCGACGAGCCGCAGACATTCTACAGTCGCCAAAACGGCGGTGGCTCGCTCATGGTATGGGGCGCGTTCTCAGTGAAGGGAAAAGCTCAACTGGCCACTC